>QMFE01002659.1:0-95261 GCA_003314665.1 Tricholoma sp. MG77
GGGAGGGGGAGAGACTGTCACATACCTGCATACCCAGGCAGTCCCCTTATGAAATATGCATGGGAAGAGGGTAAAATAGTCCTAATAAACAATATTATAGGCCCCCTGAAGTCCATACAGCTGTTATCATAACTAGAAAAGAGAATATAGAATCAAGATGAGGTATGCTCACCCTGAAAGATCTGTGGCACCAAATCATTCACTTTCTTCAATTCCTATGCCTAATAGTAAAGTAGAACAAGGGTCAGTAAAGGTTGTAGCATGTATGGAAGGGCCTGGCTCACCAGGACATGGGTTCCCCATCAACAGATGTGAACTTTGCTCACCATTGATCACACACCTTACCTGTCACCTAAACCTCACCCTAAACACCAATAGCAGCCCTTTGACCTTCATTTATAGCCTACAAGCAATCCATATGATCAATACTTCATCCTACAAAATAGGGTCTTCATCTACTCACCTATTCCCATTCCAGCTAATTGAAACCATTTGTAGCTGTATATACATACATACATACCAAGGTATTATAGGTAGAACTGACACCTTGGAACAGTCCATGAGCCTGCAATAGAGAGGTAGAGGCTAAATGTATTGAGTTATGGTACAGCCACTCACCCAAAGCATACAGAGCTTCTACATCTCAAACTAGTGTGGAGATAATGGCATAGACTCATACTATAACAGGTTCCCTTGAGTTCCAAATCATCCATATAAGGAGTGAGGCCATAGGATGCCTCAACTTACGTAATTACTTGGTACTTTCTTCCACCACCATGTCAAGTGCCAGCGCGATCGTCAATGCAGAACGATTCTTTGCTGATCGTGCAGCTCCTATTTGCGGATTGGATGTCGGTAAATCTTTTGAGCAACTGAGGTCTCGATTTATGCATACCTGTTCTGCAAAACACCGATGGTAACTCGTTTGTCGCCTTTTGTCCAGCTCGCGGGAGAAGAAATACGCACACTATCTGTCCCTGGCTTCGTGGGCGGGAGCTAGAATTATACAAGGTTTAGTCTGCCTATCATTACTGTCGAGCCATCCGTGACATTGTTTGTAGAACAGTGGACGCCACAGGCGGCAGATCTTTATCGCCTCCTAATTTTGACCTTCAGCACCATTACCGAGAGTTTCGCTGACCTGCCAGCTTTGCAAAGAAATGCCAGTCTTTCTGATAACGAATGGGAAGACTTGATGCAGTTCACTACTCAGGTTAGCAGCGCACTATGGTTTTCAACCATCGGTTTGATTTCGTTTAAACTAGACATTGAGCAATCTCGTCAATTACAGAACATTCGGGTTCACGAAAATAATACCCCGCATTTCAGCAGACAAATTCGAAGCCGTTGTCACACACTCTGCCAATGCCGCGAAAGCTTCATCCCTCTGGAAAGATGTTAGTCCGGGAACTGTCAACAATGCACAGAGCTAACACCTGGGCAGTTAAGAGGGCACATATATGCTTCGGTTCCCGAAGAAAGCCTGTTTATCGGCAAAAGAAGTGAAGGCCATGTCTCGAACTACTATATCGGTGAAATTATTTCGGATGACGAGGTTGCAGCGGTTCAAGCTGCTGCAGAGAAGTTGGGCATAGACGTTTTGAACACTCGGTACGTTAACGATCTCATGACAATTCACCAGTAAATAAACTTCAGTCCCTTTCTTTAGGGTAGTAAAAAATGCAGAAGGCGATTTCACTCTCTTAGTTGCATCCGTGGAATCGCATTCCCAAGCAATGCATGTCGTTGATAATGGGTCTACAAATGCCAAGCTAAGAGTGCAATATGGTGACTATTCCAAAGAACTAAGTGCGGTAGTTGACGCACTCCGGGAAGTATGAACGTGCCCTCCAGATATACCTTTCCTAACTTTCTCAGCACAGGCACGGGAATATGCTGCGAATGATAATCAGGCAGCTATGATTGACGGCTACATCAAATCGTAAGGGCCATGATATTATTCTTCCTGAATATATTTTAAACGCCAGGACAGATTTGTGAGCGGGTCCATCCAAGATCACAAGGATGCATCGAAATTTTGGGTGAAAGATGTAGGACCAGTTGTCGAATCATACCTTGGTGTAGGTTCACGTTTCACTCAATTTGATAACATTGCTGAAAGTGTATACCACTAAGTTTGTTGAAACCTATGTTGATCCGTATGGTGGTCGAGCGGAGTGGGAAGGTTGTGCCGCATCTTGATCGGATTACTGATCTACGCTGACCTTCATATTTGGAAGGTTTTACGGCGATCGTTAACAAGCAGCTCAGTGCAAAATATGACACCCTTGTCAACAGGGCACCCGAATTAATAAAAGTGCTGCCTTGGGGCGAGGATTTTGAGGTCGATGTTTTCAGAAAGCCGGACTTTACTGCTCTTGAGATTGTGTCATTTGCTACAGGCGGTAAGCGACAAGTCATCTCGGTCATACTCCATGTCACCGATATTGCATTTAATAATGTCTAGGCATTCCTGCTGGTATCAATGTGAGCTTCATTCAGAATTATTCCCAACTTTTCTTCTGACCAACTCTGTTCATGTTCCACTAGATCCCTGTGGGTCTTCCTAGCTGATCTTGTTGCCAAGCGCATGATGGAGCTTCGTAGAATTACTATGATGTCAGGGAGTCGACTGGTTTCAAGAATGTCTCGCTTGCAGTACGTTTCTCGCTTATGTTCTTGGGAATTGCCCTTACATCTGACTGCACTGAATAGAACATACTTTCAGCCAAAGCTCCAAGTGTGTTTCGCCGTTTCCCTGACTGAAATATATAAATGTTCTCCCCTTAGATGAGGAACTCACATTTATCCACCCTGATGATGTAGCACTCTACAACGCATGGGATAGCCGGGCATTCGAGTTACAGGTGGCAAATCATGAGTTGCTAGGTCATGGGACAGGTAAACTTTTTGAGGAAGATTCTGAGGGAAAGATGAATTTTGATCCCGCAAAGGAATGTGGATGTTGTACTTTGAACATTCTTCCTTACCAATTCCTGTCCCTAGGTCATCAATCCTCTCACCGGAAAACCGATGTGAGACTTGCATGCTTTTGATCCGTCGTAGTAACTGACATGGTATACCATTATTAATATGTCGTGGTACAAGCCTGGTCAGACTCCAGGCTCCGTCCTGGGAGAAGTTTCGTCATCAATGGAGGAATGCCGTGCAGAAACGGTGGCTGTATACCGTAAGAACCACGATAAATATGAACCGTGCTTTTGATTTCGTTGTTCTAGTTGTCGGGAACCCTGAGATCCTTAAAATCTTTGGCGTTAGTATTACTCTCAGTATCAATCCTTGCATAAGTCTCATGATTATCTGTGTGCAGTATGTTGACAAGAAAGATGTCGAAGATATTCAATACGTCACATATCTGCTCATGGTTCGAGCCGGTCTACGAGCTCTGGAGTTCTATGATCCTGCTACCAAGAAACATGGCCAAGCCCATATGCAAGCTCGGTACGGAAATCCTTGGATCCTGAATTACCGCATAATTTATCTGACCCAGACTGGGCATTACTCAACACCTTATCAAATCCGGTATTGCCAAGCTTGAGGAGGTGAGGGAAGTTAATGGCGAGTTGGTTAACCTCCATATCCGAGTATGTATGCTGCTTTGCTCGTTGAAACAGTTGCACCCATATCTTCTGCTAGGTTGATCGGGCCAAGATTCTGGCTGAAGGCAAGGATGTAGTAGGCAAGCTGCTCGTGGAGCTGCAGGTCCTCAAGAGCACAGCCAACGGAACAGGTGCACGAGAGTTTTATAATAAATTGACCCAGCCGATGCCCGGGTGGGAAGGGGAGATTCGGAACACTGTTCTGCGGAAGAAGCTGGTAAGTCATTGCAGATCGTCTCGGTATAATCCATATGATCTTTCTGCAGCCGAGGAAGATTTTCGTTCAACCTAACACCTATGTTGTTGATGGCGAGGTCCAGCTCAAGGAGTACCCGCTGACTGCCGCTGGGGTCGTCCAAAGTTTCGTCGAGCGAAAGATGCATAAGTGAGTCAGCAGCAAATCAATAAAACATACTTTGGTCTATTGTAGTGGATATAAGCGTGTGTACAATAAATCAGGCGTGCAGTGTATAGATAGAGGTTGATTCCAATGCGTGCGAATGAGTGTGTGTCTATATCATGATGTTTCGCGAGCAAGCCCGACGATGACTGTAACACTGAATAATGTAGGTGTAAACAATATTCAGCAAAAAAGAGTCAGATATACACACTCGTCAGGTTTCTAACATGAAATGGTTAGTCAATTCAACCAAGGGTGGGGAAATTTCCGCGTACCCCTCCTCGGAAGAACATACCCTGCCTGGCTGCTTCTTCTATTTCACCGAGGTATTCAGTAGGCGACATAGACTAGCACATATATGAAACTGACTTTCGAAAGGGCTGAGTCTGGTCTTGCTTGCCATGCACTGTCGTGAATAATCTACCAGACGATCTGCAATCGCCTGGACTTGCTGATCTTCGGAACCTCCATGGCGAGCAACCAGGGCACAAATGGTGACCATTTCCGCAGAGAACACGTTATCCGAGAGGCCATCTGTCTTGGAGTTGATATGTAAGGGCAGAGCAGGGAGAAAATAAAAGAACAATACATATGCAATGACAACATCTCCATCGCGGAGTTTCACTCTGAACGTCTCTGCTTCACTCGGAGAATCTACACACGCTCGAGAAAATCGTCGGCGTGAGTTGACGGGTAACTTGGTTAGTTGTCTAAAGTATTGATTTGTGAGGACCTGCGAACCCGTGTATATGAGTAAGTACTAACTTGGGACAGTTGAAAAAATGAGTTTGGGGTTGCTGTTTGTAAAGTACTGTCGAAGAACGGATGATCATGAACCCGCTGTCTCCCAAGCTATGCAATACGGTGTATCAAAAACGCCGGCGTGATCGAGAGTACAAGCCAGATACTTACTTTGCAGAGCGAAGTATTCCAGAAGATGCATTCATGGTGAGTAGGCAAGCCGTACTTGACCCTTGACCATAATGAGGGTATAAAAGACGAAGGGTACCACACAAAACTCACCAGCTTGTACAAACTTCTCGCGCAACACGCCTCCATAGGCAAGATCCAGACACTCATATGGTGTCATCTCCCAACCTTCTATCTGTTCTCGCTCCTCGTAGTCAAGCATAGGGTCGATTTCCGGCTCGCCCGCCCAAGCATTCCTGGAGTATCGATGTGCATGATACATGAGTGCTTGCGAGAACAGCGCAGGGTCCACACCACTATCCACCCATCCGCCTACCCCGTCTGCAACGCCGAACGACACGCCCTCGATACCAGTGGAATAAGGTCGAATTGAGTACGGCGTAAAATTCGGACACCTACTGATTTATTCCGCATCTTATTTCCCAAACCAGATTATATATTTATTGAGTATAGGCATTACTGGGGAACTGCTCGTAGGAACCTTACCTCTTGGACGTAGAAGAAATCCTCTCCGGCATCATCGCTCCGTACCACTTTTGGACGAGACAGAGTATGATCCCTCCAAGCGCCAACTAGACTATCGGGAGGGAATGGCACTTTGGGTACTTTTGTCCGATCGGCAGGTTTTGCGGCCCAGCTGGCACCAATATGAAAAGTAAATGGACGTAGAATGGATGACATTAGGCGCGATGGCGTTCGTCTTGATTTACGAGACACTTCCCGAGCCATTGGTGGACGTAGATACGCCGCGAAGGGATTTCTGTGGGTCATTTGTCGTAATTGGCAAAGCTGTAAGCAACTCGGAAACTACGTAGTTATTGATCACATGACCGTCAGGAATCGCGTCGCGTCAAAGCTTAACACTGAACAGACAGAGCAACGCTGAACGTATAATGTTGCTACATATATATCGACAACAATCCGCTGCTACTTCCCATGTGGGGTCGCCCACCCCGACCAGTCAAATGATCTTCGTTGCCTCTTCGCATCCTTCTTCGTGCTCCTCACCTCCGAATGATCTTCCAGATTCACCAGATCCAAAAACCGGCTTTTTTTATTGGAAAGCTCGGGCTTTATATGCCCCATCGAGGTCGAGCGCTTCAGGGTACCCACATTAATATTTTCTCGAGGCTTCATTTTCGCTGCCACCAGGGTGACCGGGGCCGTGACAGCCACGTTGTCAGAGGACCCACAAACACCCACTTCGTTCATCTCGTGTCGGATCTTCATCTGCTTTGTGGTCGTGGTAGGTGTCGGGGATGAAGAAGATTGACGCCACAGCCCACTTGGGAGTGGTGGAACTTTTACGGCGGAGATGGGTTTCAACTGCTTGACAGAACCCTGGCTGGAGTCTATCCTCGATATATCTTGGGGATGTGACTGTGAAAGAAGCTGTGGTCCTTGAAGTCTGTCATTTTGTTTGATCTCCGAAATGTCTCTCCGAAATGGATTTCTTGATGGTGTGGAGGTGGGGAAGGGTAAGATAGTGTGTGCATGACTCGACACAGATACCCTCCTTGTGGCAGCAATCCGTAGAGCCGCAAGTGCCGCTTGTTTTTCGACATCTTTCTTTTTCGCACCTTCCTCGGTCCGTTTCCGATCCATTGTGTTGCTACTTAATGCAAGGTGTCCAACATTTGGTGTGGCCCTTGAGGTCGCCTTCTCCAGCATGCTCCATGGGGGTGGGTCACGATAGAGCATCAAGAACGGGTCGTGTTTTTCTCGCTGGTCTTTCATTTTGGAACGAGCTCGTGCGTAGTAAGCATCTGCAGAATAGGCGCCATGGGCGCCACCCGATAAATTATCTTTGTGCACATCATGATGATAAAATGAGGCAGTTGTTGACACAGAGTTGTAAAGTGGCACTTGACATGTCAAGTGATTCGGCGACGGTCGCTGAGTTCTCGTTGTGGGTGTTGACAGGGATGCTGAGGTCTCTAGAGCATTGACTACCGATGTGAACGGAAGAAGGGGTCGTGTATCTGTGATAGATATAGATCTAGGAGCTAACATGCCAGCGTCAACAAGTGACGGTGATGGCGAAGAGCAAACCATACGTTGATCATCGTGTCTATACTCGTCGGAATATTGGTCTTCGGAATCGTCATCAGAAGAGTAGGCGCCTTGATAAGTTTCCTCGCATTCATCCCCATGATTGACAACACTGGTACTATCCTGTCCTGTGCCATACTCACCGCCGCAGAAGCAATCCTCGCTGTGAAAGGCAGAGTCACCCTTGGTATTAGTGGGCCTTTTGACTGCCATCCGATGCCACACGGGTGGAGACTTTGCAAACGGCTGGTATGAGTTGACACGTCGATGGATTGTTAGAGTCTCAGCATCACCAGTAATGAGTTTTGACGATGGCGCATTCTTTGATGGGATGACGACAAAAGAATTCTGAGGGGCGATGGTAGACTGACGATGAGGGAGAGTGGGATGACGTAAGGTGGAGATATGAAGAGAGAAAGGGTTCTGAGAAGAGTGTAAAGGAAAAGTGGATTGAAGGAATGTTACCGCGGCAGGGAGGGGTGACGGGTGATATAGAAGTGAATTGGGCATGGACGCTGGATGAAAAATGGAGGAGGAGTGACGAGTGCAGCGAGTTCCTCTCAGGTCTATAAATTGAATGAGTGATGTGATTAGGCGAAATGAAGAGAGAAGGACGGGCCTACGACGGAGAGAAGAGGGAAAAGAGAAATATGGGAATAAACGGTATTGTCAATGTTCTTACAGTTTCTAAGACGTAGAATACGAAGGGGCCAAGGGCCACGTCTGGTAGTATCGTATTGAGTGTAAACTAGGGTACGAGCGAGAACATTGACGGCGTAGGAAGAGAGGGTAGTTGCACTTGCATCAAAGGCAACGAGGGAGTGAAGTTGATTTAGACTTGATATGGAATGATCAGTTAGTTCTGGACAGGCAGGCAAGTCAAGGATGGTGATTAGGGAGAAATTGGAAGTAGAAGGGACACGTTGCAAAAGAGGGAGATGAGAGTGATGTAGAGGAATGTTGAAAACGCGAAGACATTGTGGAAGAGCGTCATAAATTTGTATGAGAGTAATCCATAGAGAAGGGTTGAGAAAGAAAGAACTAGGAGGGGATATTTCAGGACGATAATAGAGACGAACAACGAGTTCAAGTTGGTCTGGCAAGTACTGAGCGATGATTTTAACACAGATCGAGGAAAGTGAAGGAACCATGTTTCTCCCACGCCTTGTTTTCCTCCTTACGTTCATTCATTTCCATGGCTGACCCTCGTCACAATCCTTTCACTGGACAATACCCTCCAGATAGTCTTTATCCTAGTCCAAATTCTAGCACTACTCACTTGTCTACCAGTCAACCTTTCTACGACAACTCTACATGTATCTCTTCTATTCTTCTCTCTTCTCTTTTCTTCTCTCACTACCAACTTTCATTAGCTGCCCCCGATTCCGACTATGGTCCTCGTTATACCTCCTCCGTCGATTCTCATGCTAGTATACCCAGCATATCACCCTTTGCTGATCCAGGCGCTGGCGCTTACGAACCGTACCCCGCTTGGTCTTCAAACCGCCAGATCCCCATGTCTACCGAAGAGATTGAGGATATCTTCCTTGACCTCACTCAAAAGTTTGGTTTTCAACGCGATTCTATGCGCAACATGGTTTGTCCTCTCCCTCTTTCCATTATAAAATACTTACCTCTCCTCAACTCAGTTTGACTTTACCATGCATCTTCTCGACTCTCGAGCTTCCCGCATGACTCCAAACCAGGCTCTCATCACCCTTCATGCTGATTATATCGGTGGTCAGCATGCCAACTACCGCAAGTGGTATTTTGCTGCTCAGCTCAATCTCGACGACGCCGTCGGCCAGTCTCAAAATCCCGGCTTGCAACGTCTCAAGAGTGTCAAGAATCCAAAAACTCAAGGCTCTAAATCCCTCGACAGCGCCCTCAACCGTTGGAGGAACGCCATGAACAACATGAGTCAATACGATCGACTCCGCCAAATTGCCTTGTATCTCCTCTGTTGGGGTGAAGCCGGAAACGTTCGTTTCGTTCCAGAGTGCTTGTGCTTCATATTCAAGTGCGCAGACGATTATTACCGAAGCTCAGAGTGCCAGAATCGTATCGATCCCGTCCCCGAGGGCCTTTATTTAGCTACTGTCATAAAACCATTATATAGGTTTGTCCGAGATCAAGGTTATGAACTTCAAGATGGCAAGTTTGTTAGAAGGGAAAGGGACCATGACCAGATCATCGGCTATGATGATGTAAATCAACTTTTCTGGTATCCCGAAGGTCTCGCCAAGATCGTCCTCGCTGATAATGTATGTCCCCCCCCCCTGCCATCTCCATTACTTTCCATAACCTTGTTCCTAGACTCGTTTGGTCGATGTCCCACCAGCACAGCGTTTCATGAAATTCAGCAAAATAGAATGGAATCGCGTTTTTTTCAAAACATATTTTGAAAAACGCACCATTGCTCATCTCCTCGTCAACTTCAACCGCATCTGGATCCTTCACATAGCCGTCTTTTACTTTTACACCGCGTTCAACTCCCCAAAAATATACGCCCCACGCAATAAACCCACACCCTCTGCTCCCATGACTTGGTCCGCCGTTGCCCTGGGTGGTGCTGTCTCTACTCTCATCATGATCCTTGCCACCTTCGCCGAATTCTCCTATATCCCAACAACCTGGAACAATGCCTCCCATCTTACAACCCGCTTCATCTTTTTATTGGTTATCCTCGCCCTTACAGCCGGTCCCACATTCTACATCTCCATCGTCGATGGCCAACCCAGCCGTTCCCAAATTCCTCTCATCCTCGGAATAGTCCAGTTCTTCATCTCCGTGGTAGCCACTATTGCATTTGGAATCATCCCTTCCGGACGCATGTTTGGCGATCGTGTCGCGGGCAAGTCTCGGAAATATATGGCCTCCCAGACCTTCACTGCTTCATACCCTGTACTTAGCCGCTCCGCCCGTACAGCCTCCATCTCCTTATGGCTCCTTATATTTGGCTGCAAGTTTACAGAGTCGTACTTTTTCTTGACTTCCTCATTTAGCAGTCCCATTGCCGTGATGGCACGTACTAAAGTGCAAGGGTGTAGCGACAAGTTGTTCGGATCCGTGTTGTGCACGAACCATGTTCCTTTCACGCTCGCGATCATGTATATCATGGACCTTGTGCTTTTCTTCCTGGACACCTACCTGTGGTATATCATCTGGATTGTTATATTCAGCATCGGTCGTTCGTTTTCTTTGGGACTATCAATCTGGACACCATGGAAGGATATATATACCAGACTTCCCAAGCGGATATATGCCAAGTTGCTGGCCACAGGGGAAATGGAGGTTAAATATAAGCCAAAGGCAAGTTTGGCGTAATTTCATCTTGGTGTTCTCCATGCTCATGGTATGGTATAGGTCCTGGTCTCCCAGATATGGAATGCCGTCATTATTTCAATGTACCGCGAACATCTCCTCTCCATAGATCATGTCCAACGCTTGCTTTACCATCAGGTGGACGGCGCTGATGGTCGCAGGGTGCTTCGTGCACCTCCATTCTTCACGAATCAAGAAGGCACGGGTTTCAAAGGCAATTTCTTCCCGGCAGGTGGTGAAGCGGAACGTCGCATATCCTTCTTTGCTTCTTCCCTCACTACGGCTCTTCCCGAAGCTCTGCCCGTCGACGCAATGCCCACATTTACCGTCCTCGTACCCCATTACTCTGAAAAGATCCTCCTTAGTCTGCGCGAGATTATTCGTGAAGAGGACCAGAACACTCGTGTGACACTGCTCGAGTACCTCAAGCAGCTACATCCTGTCGAGTGGGACAACTTTGTCAAGGATACCAAAATTTTGGCGGAGGAGACGGACGGCATGGATGGAATTGCGAGTCAGAATGAGAAGAAGACGGACGACCTACCTTTCTACTGCATCGGTTTCAAGACATCCTCCCCCGAATATACCCTCCGTACCCGTATTTGGGCATCCTTACGTGCCCAGACGCTCTACCGCACCGTCTCTGGTATGATGAATTACTCCAAGGCCATCAAACTGCTGTACCGTGTCGAAAACCCGGACATTGTTCAAACTTATGGAAGCACTGACCGATTGGAACGGGAATTGGAACGGATGGCACGCCGCAAGTTCAAATTCACCATCTCCATGCAACGGTTCTCGAAATTCAACAAGGAGGAACAGGAGAATGCCGAGTTTCTCTTGCGTGCATATCCGGATTTGCAGATCGCGTACCTTGACGAAGAGCCCGGGTCAAAAGGCGGGGAACCCCGACTGTTTTCGACCCTCATTGATGGACATTCTGAGTTGGATGAGAAATCTGGGAAACGGAAGCCCAAGTTCCGTATTGAATTGCCTGGGAATCCCATACTTGGGGATGGGAAGTCGGATAACCAGAACCATGCCATCGTGTTTTACCGAGGAGAGTATCTGCAACTCATCGACGCCAATCAGGATAACTACCTTGAGGAGTGTTTGAAGATCCGCAATATCTTGGGTGAATTCGAGGAATATTCGACCTCAAGCCAGAGCCCTTATGCTCAATGGGGGCACAAAGAGTTCGCTCGTGCACCTGTGGCGATTGTCGGCACTCGCGAATACATCTTTTCGGAAAATATCGGTGTGTTGGGCGATATTGCTGCTGGCAAGGAACAAACGTTCGGTACCATGACGGCACGTGCTCTGGCATGGATCGGGGGAAAGTTGCATTACGGACATCCGGATTTCTTGAATGCAACGTTCATGAATACTCGCGGGGGAGTGTCCAAAGCTCAAAAGGGATTGCACCTAAACGAGGATATCTTTGCGGGTATGAATGCGTTTGGGCGGGGCGGTCGTATCAAGCACTCGGAGTACTATCAGTGTGGTAAAGGCCGTGACCTCGGCTTTGGGACGATTCTGAACTTCCAGACCAAGATTGGGACGGGTATGGGAGAACAGATGCTTAGTCGGGAGTACTATTATCTGGGCACCCAATTACCCATTGATCGATTCCTCACTTTCTACTATGGTCATCCTGGATTCCACGTGAACAACATCTTGGTTATTTATTCCATTCAAGTCTTTATGGTCACTTGTGAGATTGTTAGCTGTGATTTTTTCGGTCTTGTCCTAACCGTTTGTAGTGTTGTTTATCGGCACCCTGAACAAGCAACTCGCAATCTGCAAGGTCGACTTGCAAGGCAATGTCATCGGTGGACAACCTGGCTGCTACAACCTTATCCCTGTCTTTGATTGGATCAGGCGCTGCATTATCTCTATTTTCTTGGTTTTCTTCATAGCATTTTTACCTCTGTTCTTGCAAGGTTCGTTGTCTGCTTTTCTCCATGTTTGGACTGTACGCCTTACCCCTTTACGCCAGAACTCGTCGAACGAGGTACTGGAAAGGCCTTACTCCGATTGGGGAAGCATTTCCTATCACTATCACCTATTTTCGAAGTGTTCTCCACGCAGATCTACTCGCAGTCAATTCTCAGCAATCTGACATTTGGTGGTGCTCGGTACATCGCCACCGGACGTGGTTTTGCCACCACTCGCATATCATTCAGTATTCTTTACTCTCGTTTCGCCGGTCCGAGTATCTACATGGGTATGAGGAACCTCCTCATCTTGCTGTACGCCACCATGGCGATATGGATTCCCCATCTGATCTATTTCTGGCTTTCCGTCTTGTCTCTCTGCATCGCGCCCTTCTTGTTCAATCCCCATCAGTTCTCGTATGCAGATTTCATCATCGACTACCGTGAGTTTTTACGGTGGATGTCTCGTGGAAATTCGCGTACCAAAGCCAGCAGCTGGTATGGCTATTGTCGACTTTCGCGAACGATGATTACTGGATACAAGAAGAAGAAACTCGGCCACCCATCTGAGAAGCTTTCTGGCGATGTCCCACGAGCAAGTTGGAGGAATGTTATTTTCTCGGAAGTTGTCTGGCCGATATGTGTTGCGATCCTGTTCGTCATCGCCTATATGTTCGTCAAGTCCTTCCCAGATAAGCAGGGTAATACGAATCCAAGTCCTCTCATTCGGATCGGTATCATTGCGATTGGACCTGTTGTCTGGAATGCTGCGATTCTTATGGCTCTCTTCTTCATTTCCCTGTTCCTGGGGCCTTTGATGGAGTCATGGACTAAATTTGGGTCGGTGATGGCAACCCTTGCACATACGTTGTGTTTGATTGGCCTCGTAGCCTTTTTCGTATTTTTCGTGTGTCGCATTTTTTTTAAATTTTTGCACATTGCTTACGACGATGTGTGGATAGTGGTTCCTTGAGCTTTGGGACGCGTCTCACGCAGTCTTGGGTGTCATCTCCATCATCGCAATTCAACGGGCTCTTCAGAAAATCCTGATTGCCGTATTTCTGAGCCGAGAGTACAAGCACGACGAAACCAACCGCGCATGGTGGACAGGGAAATGGTACGGAAGAGGGTTGGGTACATCTGCGATGTCGCAACCCGCTCGTGAATTTATTGTGAAAATCGTCGAGATGTCACTTTGGGGATCCGACTTCCTTCTCGCTCACATCCTTCTAATGATTTTGACGCCACCTGTTCTCATACCATTTGCTAACCAGTTGCACTCTACAATGCTCTGTGAGCCAAATGTGTATTGGTTTTCTTTTTGAGTTTCTGCTGATTGCCTTGCTAGTCTGGCTTCGTCCGTCCAAGCAAATTCGTCCTCCTCTATTCTCAACGAAACAAAAGAGGCAGCGACGGTGGATTGTTCGTACACACATTGCGTGCCTCGAGTGTTGACTGACTGATGTATTGTACTCCTTTGTAGATCATCAAATACACGGCCATTTACATCTTCATGGTCGCCCTGCTCGTGGCGTTGATCGCTCTGCGTATGTCCATAACCTTTCATGCTTTTAGCAATCCCTAACTTTTCTCCTATAGCTGCAATATTCCGGAATAATATCACGTTTGATTGTTCGATTTGCAAGAGTATCTGATGATCTAACACCCATCTTTTTTCTTCGACGTGATACTCTGACATTATACCTAACCTGGACGTTGTGTTCATGGCACATACACCACATTCATTTCGTGTATCAGTATAATTTAATATAGAGGACAATAATCGGTGGAAACAACTTATGAGTAGCGTGAAGGTCGTACCGGCACTGAATACTGAGCTCATAAGTCTATTGGGGTATACTTAGTCGTTCCGTTAAAACGAGGCGTCACGTGTCACATATGCCATACCTAGCACCATGGACTACTTTTCAAAATTCCTCAGGACAAACCAACCATCGCCCAAGGCTCCTGCTGACCATGCCCAAGAATTCCACAAGTCATGGGACATCGTGAAGGTCCGCTGTGGTTCCGTTCTACATAATAAATTTTAGCCTTCATCCTGAGCGTTGCATCAGAATACTCTCCTGCATCCTGATGAGCGCCAGTTATCCAAGGGCATCAAGTCTACGAATGTTCCAACTCATCTGCAATCACTTGTAGATTCTTTGGTTTGGGAATCGACGAGAACGGAGGCGGGGTACGTGTCGTTAGATTGCTTTGATCGGCGAACTGAAGCTCAAAGCTGGTAGAGGTACAGGTGCTTGTCTTGAGTACCTTCTAAAGAACGGTGAGGAGACTTCTTAGCCTAGTTAAACTAACTAAAAGCATTTTACAGATGTTCTCGGAACCCTGGTTCGACTTAGTGAACCCGATCAACCTTTTGGCATTCAAGCAGAAGTTCTTCGTACTGTACAGAACATGGTTGTGCTTCTCGATGAACAATTTCTTGTGCACTCAGCCGTCCACAGAGCAATTTTGAGATTGCTCAGAAATTGCGTAGGGGACGACTTGCAGGAACAAATAGACGGCCGAAAGGTGATGGGAGCCGCCTGGAGTGCGGTTCATGGCCAGCCGTCCGAGTACGAAGAAGACTGTAAGTTTCATTTTTTCCCGTACCCCTCACAACTCATTTCGTTTCATCTGTTTGTAGTGGTAAATCTGCTTTGTATTTTGTGCAGTCGTATCCGAACATATCGTGAATTACTTATGATATTTTTCCACGACAAACATTGGTATCATGTCGAACCCTTATTTTCCGTCACAGAAGAGGACGAGGAAGAGTTGGAAGACGGGGATGAACAAATAACCACCGCTCCAGACTTGGAGACAGCCGACCAAGCTGATGGCTCATCCTCAGCACTTGATGACACTTTCGCACCTCTATCCTCCGAAAAGAAACCCGAATACGAATTTCTTCTTTTCAACTATCTGCTCCGCTTTGTCCATCGTGAAGGTCATATCGGGGACTTTGCCAGGGCAGGCTTACTTTTTCTTATGGATGTAGCCATGTCACCCGGGAAGCTGCCTCATAGCTCAGAACCCGAGCACATATCTGATCAATCGCCTTCTGATCCCATCGACGATGCAGCGCTCGCCTTGGCAGAATACATTCTTGATGGTGACTTTTCGGAGGTGCTTGGAGCGGGTTTGGGCGCGGTTTACTCCCTCCTTCCTTCAAAGTTGGCATTCTATTCGAATGTCTCGGTAGAGACCTCTACTGGAAATGTTATGACTTTAGGAAGTAGCAGCGCTGGATCGGGACAAAAGGAGAGAGAGGAGCTAGCTAAGGAAAAATCTCGTGCGATGGGTGTTGAAGATGCCTCGAACCCAGAATTTAAAGCCCGTCTTGACCATTTTCTCAAACTCCTGGAGTTTCTTCAAGATGTTCTTCGAAAGAACAATAGCCATGACTCCATTGATGCTTCCGCTCTTGTTGGGACAGCTATCGGTCAATCCATTATTGATGCTGTGCGCCAGATATTCCTTGAAAATGTTCTCTATCCATCAATATTGGAGTGCTCAGATGCAGATGGAAGTGCTGTAGCGGTCATGTCGTACATCGAGATCACGGTCCGGACCCTCCAAATTGGGCCCCTTGCGGATCTACTGGTCAACTTTCTTGTTAGTGAGGATAATGAAGTTCGGCTTCGACAGCGGCCTTTCTCAACGTTGACACTGGGTAACCAAGCTACTCCCCGAACCGATCATGAACTTGGTGTTGCCAGGAACAATAAATTAAGAAGGCGCAAGAGCAGTGCCATGGTACTCCTGGAGATAGAGGCTCCCGAATCAAGAAAAAAGTCTGAATACTTTACGTCGATGGGTAGATTCACACTCAGAGATCTCTTACTGTCGAATCTACGCTCACATTCACAGCCCACCGCGACATCTGCACTTCAACTTCTGCAATCCATGCTGCTTTACCACTCCCAGCTGACCGCTGACCGGATTCTTCTTGTTGTTCCTGATCCCACTGCCACAAGCTTTCCTCACCCTGCAATAATCCGTGCTGCTCCTGTAATCGTAAACTCTTCGAACTCTGTAGAAGATGATACCTTCATATATCCAGAAACCGGTAACGACATTGCTCCTACTGACGCCAGTTCGCGTGGTTTTTCTCTCCAGTTTGTACAACCGGAGACAACCTATTCCACACATGAAAGGGAGATGGGTCTTTACCTAACTCTTGTTTCCCGTGTTGACCCTTCTCACAATGGCGACCCTTTCAGTACAGGATATGACCATTATCTTCGTGATGCTCTCGCTTCGATCCAAAGCCAGTCAGCATACCAACTAGATGACGACGATACCAATGACTTGGTGTCGAGGGGGCAATTGAAGCACAGATTAAACGTCAACGACCCTACGCTCTCAATCGTTCTAGAGTCTCTCAGGAGATTCTTTTCCAACACCTCAGAGTTTAACATTGCGCTGACTGGTGTCCTAGCGACTCTTGCAATACACCCCGATCGGTCATTGGCCGGATGGCTGACTTTTGCATCAAATGACAGTCCTAAACCCAGCGAGCAGCGGAGTAGACCTGACCCAGTCTATGGAGGTGATGATGGTGACGATCGATCAATAGACTTTGGAATAGAAACAAGGCTGGCTAGTGATATGAATTTCCTCCCTGCTTCGAGCATGGACGAAAACTCGCGTCCTGTTGTGCATGCTATTTTCCATGGACTTGTTACACAGCTGGAACGATACCGACTGGCTGTCAATCATTTTGACAAATTTCTCCTCGAACGACGTCAAGGCCTTCTGTTCTCTGAAAATCTCACAGATGCATTGACGATTGCGTTGGACCTGACGGAAGAACCCAGCACAGCCCCTACCTTCGATTCCGCGAAGCCCCCGAAGTCAAAACCCAAAGCCTCGGCATCATCGTCCTTTGTTTCATTCCTTACGCCGAGGAAAAACAAAGCCACAAAAGCCATGACATCATCAGAACCTTCGACACCATCAACAGGCCTCAAGAATCCTAATATTGTAGCAAGTCCATTCGGAAAGCATTACCAAGAAACAGGCTCAATTGCCGTCGAGCCATTCCTTGCACCAGTTCCCGCAGCAACCTCGTGGACGCCTGTGAAGCTAGGGAAGTGGACCGCCGACGAGGAGGATGTATTTACATCCTCGGGGTGGAGTGAAGAACCCCAACACGGGTTTGCTGAAAACGAAGAGAAGTCTGGAAAACCAACCCATGTGACGCTCTCGCAGCTGCTAGATAATGTTGTCATCCTGGAAGAGAGTATCAAAGAGCTAGTGGCTATCATCCACGCCCGAAGAAGCCTAGGCATTGATTCCATTCGTTATTTATGACCACACCGCCTGTTCCTACATTTAGTGGTGATTTTGGCAAAAATGGAATCCACTAGGGAATAAATAAACATTATCGTTATCTAAATTATGGCACTGAGTATCATGAATGACAAGGCCAAGCCTGCAGATTTTGATACACCCACCATACAGAGTTACTTTGTCCCTCTGCCTGCCCCTCTCCTAGGTACTGCTGGTTCAGTATGAGCCGTCGCCTTGTCTCCGAATAACTTCTTCTGTAAAGCGTCAAATTCTTCGTCATTGATCTCGGGCATGGGCTGCGAAGCACGGGGCCTTTTCTTGAAATCAGTGTCTTCGTCCTCCCTTGCCCGTTTTTTTCCCTTGGTTCGCGACTTGCCACTCGACTCTATATCTGCATACTTGGATGCGAGACTGTCAAAGAACCCATCCATATTCTTTTGTCGCTTCTTAAGTATTAACGCCTGCAACGCGGAGTGATCTTCCTCATCCCCTATCTCGCCAGTATCTTGGGCGTGCTCCTTCCTCTTCTCTTTTCCTTGTCTTTTTCCTTGTGCCTTTCGCTGCCCGGTTTTCCCACTGCCATAGAATTCATCCCAAACTCCAAGATCTTTGGCAAGTTTTTCGGCCTCTTTTGCTTCCTTTTCTCCCTGCTTCTTCCTGACTAGTCTGGCTTTCTCATCCTTTGTGCTGGTTTCCCAGGTGGTAAAACTAGGTAAGTCGCCTTTGGCTATCATGTCCGAAACAGCGGTGACAAAGCGACTCTCGTCATCGTGTGTCGAATGAGGAATATAGGTCATCATCTCGGCAATAGAACCTTGGGTACTAATGTAGGCCGCTTTGAGATCATCAATCTCCTCCGAAGAACCTAGGTAACCCTAAAGGCGATTCTGTGATGATAGACACGTAAATTCAGCTTACCTTGATATTCCTTCTTCATTTCATCGAGCTTTCCCCTTGTGACGCGCTCGAACATCTCCTCAAAATACGCCTCCCACCCGTCTCCCCCTGCTGTCAGCTCAAAGCCTTCATCGGTTCTTCCGGTGTTATCGTATCGCGCTTTTCTCGCTTCATCGCTAAGAATGGCATACGCGAAACCAATCTGTTGAAACTTAATAGAGGCTTCTGTCTTGACGGTATCATTAGCGGTGTTGTGCTTGTCTGGATGATAAATAAGGGCAAGTCGGCGGTACGCTTTCCTGATGTTTTCTGGTTTGGCATCGCTAGTAAGAGATAGGACGTCGTAAAGATCGACAGATTCTTGGTCTGGAAAGAACTGAGTGATTGGGTCGTCTTGGTCCATATTGAACTTGAAGATCGTGCGCGTGACTGACGCGTCTGGTCACCGTGACAGTATTACTCTATGCTAACAACCCCGAAGAGTCCGACGTCCCTACGAATGCGCGTGCTGTCCTGGGCCTGGCTACTTCGCGCCCTTCAACCACATTGTGAACCATCCAATTGCAAATGCTACCCCGTACATAATTCCCGCTACCACTTGTGGCCAGGTATGATGACCAAGCACAACCCTTGAAAGCGCAATCGAGGCTGTGCATGGCAGAACTACCACGAGAAATACCATGCCCCACTGTGATGGACCCAGAAAGACAAAACGGTGTAGCTGAAGGTAAAAGCAAGAGAGGAAAATGTAACACGTATAGTAACCCGTTACGGCTGAGTGTGTACTGGGCATCCTAATTAAAACGTTAACGTATGAGAACACAGCCTGTGCTTTACTCGAACGACCACGAACCCGTATGACATCTTTTGCTGCAACACATGGGGAGGGCGTGGTTGCCGAATGGCATTTTTCAGCAGTTTGACGCTCAATGCACACATGACAACTCCAGAAGCACAATAAACCATTCCTAGGGAACGAGCAAACAGAATTGCGCCAGCAGTCATAATGACGACGATTATATTGATCTGCGATTAGACTTATTAGAATCTAACTAGAATATCGGGAAACCTACTTGGTCTAAGACTGTTAAGTACCAAGAGCGAGCCGGCAATGTAGTTTTGATATCCTGGACCATCAGAAAACGCTTTTTGACAGTCACCAGTTCGAGGGCAAATTTACATATGTACTAACTTCGACTTTCAAGTTCAAGGGTTACCGGTTCAACACAGTAGTGTCACACAATTCTAAACGTAATATTACCACCCGCGTCCTTCACGAACACAGATTCCTATGTAATTAATAGATTCCGTCCACAAGTTGATAAGTACAGTAAGGTTGAGTAAACAGCTAATCATAATGCATCCTTGGGATAAATAAGTGTAGATAGACAGGATGGTATGCTCGCATAAGAACGCATCTATTCAACGCAAGGTCCAGGCGCGGGTTCGCTGAGGCACGAGCGATGGCTGGCTCGATGATCACACTAATTGCCAATAGCCACTTCCATTTGTGAATGGATAGCGCAAACAGCTCATTCGATGGAAATCCTCTGACCAACAGGGACGCCACCAGTGTAAGTCGATTGTTTCTGAGTCATGGTCCCTGTGGAATCGAGGTTCTTTGAGTACTTGTTTTGCATGGATAGAGCTGTGGGGTGTGATTACCGTTGAATACATCCAGTTTCACAGATACAGGTGTATAGGACTGACCATTGACTTTAGATGATTGTAGCCCCCGGTCAAAGTCAGAGAAGCAGCGGAGACCAACGGTAAATGTACCAAACAACAAAAGGAAAGCAACGATGGCTTATTGACGAAGAATTAAGCTACAACGGAATTCAAAGCGTCGGATGAAAACCTACTGAATACCGTCAGCGTGGCACGGGTTGTCAGATATTGTTCCTGCGAAGAGGGCTGATAGAATCGAACAAGCTTATATACTGCGTAGAGATTTAACTTTGAAGAATGGATCGAGAGATGCAAATGGCTTACAAACTAACATGTCCGCGAGTAATCCCATGGATGAGAAGATGTGGAACTATCATGAAAACTGTCGACTCACAGTAGCTTAATGAAGCCAACATCATTACAAGAGAAATCGACATTAACCTTAACCACAGTGAGATGAGGGAAAGCAAACATAACAAAACCGACTTGCCATTTGATTTCCCGCTGAACGGCAACTCCACATAGGATAAGAAGAACCAGCACTACAGGAATGGCTGCGACGGTAACCCCAAATTCGGCAGAATCCTTTTTCAAGACAACAATCAAGAGCTATCAAACATTACTGCATCAAATGGTGCGCAGCCACACATAAACAAGACACTACCTGCATTGTCACGCCGGTGAAGGCAAAGAAGTCAAACTTCAAGAGGCAAATCATGATCTGGTACCATTGGTACATTGCTGTAATAGGTTAACGTCTGTAACACTAAGCAACAAGTCGTCTTACTCTTCATTTTAGGGTTAGCGCCGACAACGTGAAAGATTGCCCACCTGTTCAAATGAGCACCAACCTAGGGGTGGAGAGATGAAGACCTACCCAAATTCGGCATAGAGTTGCTTGATCCAGAAAAGCATGACAAGCAACGATGCCGCAATAACAGATGGGGCAACGATCAGAAAAGGCTCAACCTTCCTCCAGAGAGTACCAGGTCCACCACATTTCTGTAATATGGACTCAACACATTATTCAGGTTCATTATCGATGTCCTTACGATATAGTCGTCACTTCCATCACAATTCGGTAGCGTGACCAACGCCGTCTTTGTTTGATGGACTTGAAGTGCAGCAGCCACCATGAGGGCTAAGTGAAAGACTACCCCAATAATAATCAGCATTCAGCTCAAGCAACGCAAACGGTACACACGTGTTATCCCAATTAATTGAATGACATTTCGCAGCCGTAAAGCGTCGAATGCCATTAAGAGTTCAAATATTCTGGCGCATAGAAATGAGACCCCTGGCAAGACAGAAACCTGTTATGGGACTAACTCGGCAAGGGCAAAAAGTGCAAGATAACACGGCAAAGTCTGCACGCTCAATTAAGCTGGGAATTTTTGGGAAATGGTTGCGCACTTACTTTATATCTTGGCTGCTCAAAATCGACCTTGATTTCTACCTATTCACATTCACGTTCAGTGACAGTAGTCATAATGATGATCGGCTTCACCATCCGAAAGGTAATTCCAACCATTACAAGCACCACGATTGCTTCTATAGCACCATCCAATGTTCATGACTTGCGTAGGAAACATCAAAAAAACATAGACTGACGAAGGGATACTTGAACAGCGTGTAAACTTTGAGAGTGTACTTGATCATGCCAATGGGCTTACTTGTAAATATGAATGCACGTTGTGCTCTCGTGGCCAGCAAGGGTTCAACGGCCATGGCTCGCGAAAATGGGTGGAAGTTGGTCGTTGGGAAGTTTGATGGCACAGCTTCTATTTCAACTCAATTTGATGAAGGTATACCCTCTCGTGACCAGTTGACTGTAGGCTATGTAAATAAAGTTTATTTAATTACTACACAGCACGACAAGGAGCTAAAACGCCACGCCTCGATGGATGCTCTCCGAGACCGCCGTCGCGATGAGTAGCTCCTCATTCCACAACGCCTCTACATTCTCTTTCATCGCATCTACCCAGTTTCCTTTGTTCCGGTTGTCATATTTAGCATCACAATCTGTGATCCCAGTGGTTGCGTTATCTGCCACACTCCGGCAGATGGTGAGCAAGGTTTCTTTCCAAGCATTTTCGTTCACTTCTGAGATAATCTCTTGTTTTCCGAGGAGCGTATCTCGCCAAGGTCGGATTGCATTATCAAGATCGAGAGGTACAACATTCACTGACATCGGGAAAAGGTGGTATAGTCGTAATGCAGTGATCAGGCGATATGACGGATGTGCGGGAAGTGGCCAACTGTGCAAAGTCCAGTTCCTAGAAGGTTCATTTAGAAACAGGTAAATGAGAGGTCTTGGAGGGCCTACCCCCAGTATCCTTCATCCATAAGACAGTGTTTCATCCAATCTCCCAATCCGTCTCTCTCTTCAAATAAACGCTCGATGGGGGATTGAACGTCGACTTCTCCTTGGAAATTTCCATGTTTCAAAGACATTTCTGAAGATCGATTGACAAAACCATATTCAACAAACAACGTCTTGTTGGAGTGGGGGCCGTATGTCAAATATAATTCAGTGTCAGGCTGGGTTAAGATTGCCGTAGGAGCTAGTATGGTATACTCCTGTCTGGTTGCAGGAGAGAAGGTACTTGAAGCCCAGGAGTCGGGGATAAGGGGTGACATATGTTTAGACAGAGGTGTGTGGTTTGCAAAATCTAGAATGGGACAAAGTGACACATTGTCTGGATCGGAACGAGACGGCTTGAGGCGGTGGTAAACACACCGGGTGTTCACTACAACGCTATTCATCAACGAATCAATGGATATTGGGAGCTGTCACGTACCACTGAGCCATGCCCAACGATAGTCCTGCTCTAAAAGGTGATCTTCAAGTAGCGGGCTAGTTGACATCTTGCACCTTGAATTTAAAAGATATGAATTTTCTTGCTCGAAGAATATCAGAGGACGTCATGACCCCAGCCTGACAGACCAACCAAGTATTTACATATTGCTTTCCAATCGGCATAAAATCGACCCGCAAGCTGCTGCAGACTATCCGTGACACTTGGCGGTAGTGAAGAAAGGAGCTGAGCTTCTGGTTCCCGCCCTTCGTCACAACAGAACCATGTCAAAGGGTGGGAATCGAAATTATTCGGCAGAGTAGATATATACGGTCCAAAAAGAGGATCTGATGAGCCTTGGGAGTCCACAGGACGATACAGACAAAGATGAAGAGAAATTAGTTGAGTAGCTGTCAACATCGGGCGTGCAAGTGGGTAATGTTGAGAGAGTGTAGATATATTGAGCATTGCAGTCGCTGGAATGCTGAAGAGGGCAATGGAAGGAGGGATAGTCTTCGAGGCATACAAACCATAACCCGCGCCATGATCTATGTTGAAGACGAATGACCCAGGAGTAAAACGATAAAAGAGAAAAATGGCCGTGCTAACCAGAACTTGCTCTGGGTTCTACTAGTGGTAGCGATTGCATGCCATGCGATGACAACCAAGCAATAAGAGCTTCCCAACGAGGATGGCAATGCTTAGGCGGTAGTTTATCCATGACTCGGACAACTTGAACTTGCCCGACGGTTGGATCTGTAATTTGAAAATTTGCATCAATTCATCATTTGAGGTCCCGGAACGTCGCCCCGCTTTATTTTTGGCACGCAGTATGATTTTGAACCATGCTCGACTCTGAGAGGACTGACTCGGGTTTCATCCACTGGCTTGATCAGCTTGCAGCACCTTGATTTTTCTGTTCTAGACAAAAGCATGTCAGTGTTTAACGCCACGCGCCTGTTTGGAAAAACAATACTGGTCACTGGCGCCAGCAGCGGAATAGGAGCCGTGAGGAATCTTCTAGCCTGGTCATTCGTTCTCATTTATCATTTCATCCATAAAGGCCACTGCCATTCTCTTCGCCAGAGTAAGTTCCAAAAGCTTTTATTTTCAAACGCATCTTATCTGGTTCGACCAGGGAGGTGCCAATGTTATTCTCGTTGCTCGCCGTGCAGAAGCTCTCAAGTCTGTCACGGATGCCTGCTATGCTGCCCATAAGGAATCAGGACTCAGCCAAGGAGGAAAATTTGCCAGCATCCAGTTGGACGTTTCCGACAAAGCTCAAGTCGCTAGACTTTGGGAAAAGGTACCGCCAGAACTTCGTGATGTCGATGTGCTCGGTAACATTTTGTCTTTCTGTTAACCGCATTTATTAATGCGATAATATCAGTGAACAATGCAGGATATGTTCTCGGTGTAGAGCATGTCGGAGACATTACTGACGCGGATATTGAAGGGATGTTCGCAACGAATGTGTTTGGACTTATTTCGATGACACAGTTGCTCGTTAGAGGTAGGTATAGCCTCCGAATTCGCAGACACGCCTACTCATGTCGCCTTAGACTTTAAAGCCAAAAAAGCAGGCCATATAATCAACCTTGGGTCTATAGCCGGTCGCGAGCCGTACGCTGGAGGTAGCATCTACACTGCTACGAAGCATGCTGTCAATGCCTTCACCGGATCTCTGAGAAGTGAACTAGTGAATACGCCGATCAGAGTGACCGAAATTCAACCTGGTTCGACCTTGTTTTGATATCTGTCGCAGGCTTGTTCAATTCTAACGTCATTTAGGAATGGTTGAAACTGAGTTCTCGATTGTCCGTTTTCGGGGCAGCACTGACGCTGCAGCAAAGGTGTATCAAGGCCTTCTGCCATGTATGCATTTTTGTTGTCATTTAAACATATGCATATGGTAATCGTGTCTCCACAGTGACTGCCAGTGATATTGCTGAAGAAATCGTCTGGGCGGCGGCCCGCCCACCTCACGTGAATATCGCGGAGGTCCTTGTCTTCCCTGTCAACCAAGCAACGGCAACTATCAATTATCGTGGTCCAAAGTAGAATTAGCAACCTCATATGGAGTATGTCACTTGTACATTGCCAAGAACGATGACAATGGATAACTTTGACAACATCCTTCGGCATATATGGCCTTCAATCCTTCCCCTTCTTACTCCGCAATCTAGTACTCCTCACCACAATAACCTCCTGCACAGGTTCAACATCAGTGTCATAGATGAACTTCTTGACCACTACGTTTTCCTCAACAAGCTCGGCCAGTGGGGAATTGGCATTTGGGAGATTTCCCAGCGTGTCTAAGGGGACAGCCTTCAGAGGGACGTCGCGTTAGCACCATAAATCACAGATGGGGCTTCTGAAGGAAGCATACCTTGGCTGCTGCAGCGAGGCATCCTTTAGTAGCAATACTTTCCTTCGGGGGTCGACGTGTCCCCACTGTTACCTCATCCAAGTAGATGGTAGTGAATAAACCCCGATCCCATTTCACCCGTCTCTTCTCTGCAACCTCATCTTCCTCTTCCTCTCTAATTCTTGGCCCCAGTGGAGTTTCATAATCTTCTTCGTCCCCAGGCGCTCGCTTGTGCCGCTTCCGTAAGGGACTACTACTCTGGTCGTCCCAATCACTGTCAAAGTCTGCGCTACTGTCGCCAACATCGCTCTGTCTGTCGGTGTCGCTCTGACCTTCTCCGAGTCTTCCATCGCTCCGTCCTGCTCGCCGGTCTGCTCGGTCTTTGCGTTCTTTACCTTTTGCCTCTCGCTGACGCTGCAACGTTGGCTTGATCTTCACTGCCGGACTTTCTGGTCTGGCACCTGGTTTCCTGATAATCTCGGTCTCCAATTTCGCAGCCATGTACCCCTGATTTTTAATGGTATTTGACGATGTGAGAGCTCTCAGAGCAACAGCGCTCATGCCTGTAAATACGCCGTCCTCAAAAGATTGAACTTTATTTACCCTCCGACGAGGTTGTGGCGGAGCAGCATCCGCAAAGACGTCGGCAACGGGGGTAGGATGAGCAGATTTGCGTAATCTTGTCATTCGGCGACGGGTGGGAGGCTCTGTCGTGAGCGGAGCGGACTGCTCACACACATCAGAAGGAGAGGGTGATCTCAATTTGTCTGCGGAGTCTTCTGGTTTGGGTGTTATCGTATCGTTCTTAACCTCGACGTTTGATGTCTCAAGGGCATGGATATCAGAATTCTGTTGTATCGGCTGGATGGATCGAACTATTGGGACCCGCCGGATTGGCTGAACAGACTCCTTGACATTTGTATTGTGAACGATACCGGGGCGTGCAATGTTGACTTGGGTAGGATCAGAGGGTATAATTCTAGGAACTTGTCGTAGCACGACGACCGGACGAGATTGAGTGGGGATGGATGCTTTCTCTACACCACGCTTCCGCTTCAACATGGAAGTAGGTGCAGGCTTCCCTAGCGTCGTCGACGTTGATTCTGAATTGATACCGTCATCAGAGCTGGTTGCGTTTCTCTTTAATGTCTTAGCTGACTTCGGCTGGAAATAAGGTAAGGGGAAGAATAAGTGGGTCAGTGTTAAACATACCGCTATTCGTGCTTTTGCCAGGCCAACGGTTATGGACGTCGATTTGTCCGCCTGTACAATGGGCCGGGCATATGGTTTGATACCCCTCGGTATCTTGCTTGTTCTCTGCTTCAGGGTTGATTTTGAGGGACTTGACATAGGAGGTGAATCAGATTTGACAGGACTGCTCATCCTGACATCTGCAGCGTTACCCGACATTGATTTCGAGTCGGGATTTGATTGGGAAGGACCTGCCCCAGAGGCCATAATTGGAAAGGGAAGTGGACGTGGTTTCGATATTATGGAAGCAGAGGACGATCCAGTCATTCGAGATTTCGAACTCGAGTCTTTCATTGCATAGCCAGCATGCAAGTCCTTACTTTTGCAACTCGGAATAGAATCTGCTGTTCGATGTTTCACTGGTGAAGTACCTCGGGTAGGGCTTCCGAATCTCAGCCCTGGCCGTGGTGCATACGCTTGGTCGGCATTTACCCGTCTCGCTGGACTATCTGTGGGGAGTATCTTGAAGACGGGTATCCTACCGACAAAAGTGGCATCTTTATGCGGAGATCCACGACCTTGCGCAATCGCTTCATCGATGGGTATCCTACGTGCAGGAGTTCTCTGTGGATCCTCGAGGGATGCAGGATGCAGTCTACCTTTGGCTGAGGATTGTGGTCCGCGAGATCGAGTGGGGCTGGAGAAACGCATGGGACTTATCATACGCATAGGAGGGTCCGGCGCAGGGGTCTTAGGAAGCTGAGGAAACCGTGAAGGATGTTGTACTGGGGGCTGGGGATCGGTTTCTTCGACGATGGCGGGCATGGCCAAAGTATTGTTCTGGGTGATTTGGAGCACTGGTCCTGATACCAGTTTCGGAGGCGAAGAAAGTAGATGAGTCAGTAGATTGGTAGATGTGGGGGATAAAGATCCTAATTCACGATCCGCTGACGGAGTATCTCTGGTGCTCTGCTTTGTGATAGGTTCAACCTTGCCGTCACATCTACTTGAATTATCCACCAACGGATCATCTTTCTGAATTGGGGCGTCTTCCTCCCGCTTCACTGGTAGATTCTCAGCTTCGTCGATAGATGATGGTTCTCCTCCTTGGTTGTATATGATACTTCCCATTGTTGTCACCTCTTGCAGAGCGTCGATCAAGAGAACGCGTGAAGTCTGAAGCCTTGGAGAGCCCGCTGAAGGTCGTTCTAATGATACTGTCGCATTACCAATGTCGCTGGGTTTGCCAGTGCTCTCTGACGTACTTGCGCATTGGTTTTCCCGCTGTTCAAAGCCAGGCATCGAGACGAAGAATGGTGTAGATCGTGGCATTATATTGTACGCACAAGGGTATCCTTGGCTGGGAGACAGTGACAAAAGGTCATCCACCGAAGGATGGCTGCTGACAATGGGCAGATGGGGTGAAGATGCCGGGGGGGAGCCCGAAGGAGGAGTAACAGTTGGCGAGGTCAATGGCGAGTCAAAGGATAGAAGACTAAGTTGCATTTTACGCGATTCTGTGGCAAGGGGAGAAGGCGGTATAGATAGAGAGCTAAGTCCTTGGTCAATAGCTGGTATCTCGCTGAAAGGCGATGGAGGGAGGCCTGAGGGTGAGACAGAGGGACGATATTCCGGGTTAGCGGAGCTAGACCTGGAAGAACCAGGTGGCGGAGAGGGATTGTCGTGTGCTTTCATAACCCTGGTGGCTAGCGCCGAGGAAGGTTCTACAAATGGATTGGCAAGGTAAGATGCCTGTGTAGAGTACCTATTAGCTCACCATCTTGCAGAAATTTATCATTCTCGGGAGTCTCTGGATACAATAAATTGGCTACCTCCTCACTACTTCCGGTTTCTTCGTCCACATTCACGTGGTCGCGCCCTCGCCGTTTCGAACTGGATGCAATTACGGTGGGAGAAGGTGATGGAGGACAAGGAGTGGAAAGCCGAGGAGAACGTCGCAAAGGAGAACGCGAGTGTGGTGGACGAAGGGTGTCAGAACATTCAACTATTGGGTGGAATTTCTTTTCGGGTGAACGGAGAGGGCCAAAGTATATTCTGGCATCAGCAGTATTGTAAGCATCTGTATCAGATGCCAAGGAGGAGGCTGGTGACGGAACGAGGTTATTCATGAGTATGGTATATACGAAGTGGGTGGTATAGTGAAAGCACGAGCTTGTTATTAACTTCCCGCTGATTGTAGAGAACGATGAGCTCGATGGTTAAGGATTGCTGCTAGCTTGGACGCCAGAGGCTGCTATAACTAGGAATGCTGCATCGAGGTACGAAACCAACTGTATTTCGCGTTCCAACAACACGTGACAACCCAATCCGGAGACTCCGAGTCACTCATGTCTTCCATGATTGCTTTGCAAGTCATCAAGACTCCCCGCCATCTTTGTACGTAAATTCATTCTCGGGCCACTACCTCGTGGAGCTTGTGATGCCAGGGTGCTGGGTGAAGAGTGTCCTGGCAACGTGTTTGACAAGTCGTTCGACCCATGTTGATGAAGGCTGGCCTTGAGCTGTTGAACTCTAGTCAGATATCGAGGCTCAGCTCTGCTCAGCTACAAAGGAAAGCTCTACCCTATTGTTCTCTTTCACCAACTTTTGAAGGGACTGAGCCTGTTCGTCAATCTTCAACTTCATCTGACTGAGAATGTCTTGGATCTCTGACTCTCTCTGTGACCCAATTTTCGTCTGTGTAGCCAGTACTGATTCAGACAAAGAAAGACCAACGACGTCGAATCTCCGGCGCTTTCGTTCCCGCGTCGTACCGCTGTTCCTTGTAAAGAAGCTCGCCTCATTCTTTTTTACCACATTGTTTTCTGACCCATCTTCTGCGGAAGCTGTTGAACGAAAGTTTTCGCTTCGTTGTCTCTTCAAGCTCCTTGACGAGCCGGTAGCACCCGGCGCAACCTGTGCACCCCCTCCTTCTTGACGGATTGTCCTCATCGTGGCCTCTAATCTTTCATCTAGTGCATTCGATATCTCGACAATGAATGTTTCAAAGGCTTCTGCCCAAACTTCGGCCATAGATCTGAAATTATCGTCAACGCGTTGCTTGCATTGCGCATGCTTAAGGAGAATATCTGCTAAGGCGGGCATAATAGGTTTTGCTGCGGTTCCAGATACTTTGGATAGCGTGGATTCCAGCTCAGTATATGCTTTCAGCTTGTTTTCTTCTTTGGCTTGGTCTCCGAGATCTTGTGTCGCCTGGTGACATAACCTGAACAGACAGGGTTATGCTTCCGTTATTCTTTGTATAATAAGGGTATCATGCCTCGACAACTCGCGAAACAAGTCGAGAACTCGACTAGCGCGCTCTTTCGCGCGATCAATTTCCTGGGTGACTAGTCCATTTACGGGCGCAAGCGAAGAGTTGGACTCTGAAGAAGGAAATAGGTTCTTCTCGTGATATCTTCCTCCGGAACTTGGCGTAGAGCTTCGAGAGATATGGCCCCCCGCACCGATGGAGCAGTTTATCTCTCTGTTCTTTTTTGCAGATATCTGGAAAGAGCGCTAGTGGTCAACGCCGGCGTAAAGCAGAAAGATAGATACTCAACCTCCCACGATCGGTATGAATTGGACATGCTGTCGGCAAGCTTCCTGCTACCTGGTTGCTCGGCGCTAAGATAGCCTCTTGGTTTGGAGGAGCTCGTACTGGCATTCCGTGAGGAATACTCTCTACCATGTTTACTCTCCCTGGGTCTGGTGCTGCTCTGGTCTTTATCAACATCACAACTTCGGTGGGTTTGGCCATGATTTTCTCGCATAGTCTCGCCAGCTTCGATTTTGCACTGCTGAAAAAGGTCGTTCTGGGATACCAAAGGAGCAGAGCGACGCTCATGGTGGTACTCCGGGGAACTCGCGTTCATTTTTGGCGACAACTTGGTTTTCTCCCATATGCAGCTACCGATGGCCCCACGCGACGCGGGAGATACAAAATTAATACGCTTATCGACTGGCTTAAGGCCAGGCCAGTTGAGGTCTTCTGGGTGGACAAAACTGGGCAAATGAAGGATGAAACTGGCCTCTAAGAGGGGAAAAAGGTTGCATACCGACAGGTATCACCCTGGGTACAAGGAGGTTTCAAAGGTCGGCCACGAGAATCGAAATACTATGAGGGCATTGGGGGTGCTTTCAAGTCAGTCTACACGTTGTGCCAATCATCGGTCAAACGCACCCGACATTGGTATTTTTTGAACATGGGTGTAGGACAAAAACGATAGGTACGAAAAAGGAATCGACGACGTTCAATAATTAACAAGCTGCCAGCCTTTCAAGTCCGCCAGATTCTGTGAATCACAAGATATTTATATATATCCATTATATTAGGCGACGTGACCGGTAGCTACTTAAGGATGTGCTCGTCGCGCAGCTCGTTATCTATTGCATGCAACGTTTTCGACGTCGACTGCGTAAGTAACACGGAATATAAGTAACCGAAATGCAGATTTAATATGCAAACCCTGATAAAAACGTAACACCACGTAGCGCTTTTTTGCTCGCCGCGGCTTTCAAAATACTTGCGTTCGCCCCGGGGAATGGCCGGGCCAGTGAGCGCTGACCACTGCTAGTGACGCTGCGAAATAGTAGCATCTCTATTTCGAGTCCTCTGTTCCACGTTGGTGTCTATGGGCGCGCTCCTTAGCCTACTTGTTGGCTTTACGGGTGCCTCTTTCAGCATCAGGAGTCCGGGAGAGAAGTCTCCCCTCATCCATTTCCCTTCCGAACCCGCTGTTCTTGCCGTCAGGAAGAACAGGCATTCAGATGATGTCGAGCACTTATCACTGCAAGAGCTGGTAGAAACTAGATGCAAGAGTCTCTTTACTGAATTTCGTCCTGTCTGGTGGCTGTTCAAGTACGTGGCCATCTTTGTAGGGTCACTCGTAGCTTAATTTTGGAAACAAAGCGGACACCTACAGACCTTGTACGGTGTGGTTGGTAACTTTTCAAAGTGTCATCCCTTACGGTACTACAGGCAAGTCGCATTTCCAAGTAGTCGTATGTGTCCTAAATAGACCTGCGCTCTACAGAAAATACCTTCGCCTTAGAGATGGAGGGACTCTGTATGACCCTTTTAATTGTCCACGTCGTTCTTCATTCACCCCTCTTCAGTGGCTTAGACTTTGCACCATTAGACTCGTCCAATCTCAGTGATGATGCACCAATCGTAGTGGTTCAACACGGTTTAAGTGGAGGTATACGAATCAACCTTTTTTAGATGCTTAATCTCATATATGGTCTTAGGTTCACATGAACCTTATGTGAAAGCGATATTGCATAGAGCATGTGCTCCAGTCGAGGCAGGGGGGCTCGGCTATCGAGCTGTCGTCATCAATTTCCGCGGTTGTCTGTGTTCCTGTCTCAACTGTGTGCTCACCTCAATGACAGATGATAGGTGCAGGAGTTCCAATTACAACACCACAGCTATATTCAGCCGGCCATACAGATGATATACGGACTGCCTTGATGTTTATTACCGACCGGTACCCCAAGGCTCCTCTTTTAGGCCTGGGCTTTTCTCTTGGTGCCAACGTCTTAACCAGATACCTCGCTGAAGAAGGCCATCGAAGTAGACTCATGTCTGGCTGTGCCCTCGGCTGCGTAAGCGCTTCATCCTCCGTCAGATTACACTATCAAGTGACAGACTGACAGCCCTGGGACTTGAAACTAAATAGCGATGGGTACGTAAGGTTGAACTCCAGCTCCGTATAATATATTCATAACTGTCGAACTTTCAGTCTGCTGAGTACATTTGTTGGCACACATATTTATTCCAAAGGAATGGGGGGTAATTTGCTCAAATTGGTGAGGCGACACGCCAAGTCGCTTATGGCGGACTCTGAGCATATGGTGGCAAAAGCTGCATCTCTTGCACTAGCTCTGAAAAACCCCACATTGGAGAAGTTTGACGACACTTTAACTCGAGTGGCCGGGGGGTCCGCACCTATTTTCCCATTTGCGACGGCTCATGATTATTACTATTGGGCGTCGAGTCATCATGTCGTCAAAGACATCGGAGTTCCTTTCTTGGCTATCAATGCTGAGGATGATCCAGTAGTACGCCATGTTCCTATGGATGGTGGAGGTAACGGACTGGTTGTCATGGAACTAACTACCGGCGGTGGTCATCTGGGATGGTTTCAAGTTGGCCCAGAGCTCGGAGACCGGTGGACAACGCGACCTGTACTGGAGTGGTTCAAACTTGTAGGAGAAGATGTTGTGCAACAAACAAACTCGAGAGGTCCGCCGCTGTACGTGGATAAAGATGGATACCTGACAGAAGAAGGCCGGTCGCTACTTGGATGCAAGGAGATTGATAGCAGTGACGTGATAGATGCAAATGTGGGAGAGGTCGATATGCTGCAAGGCTTTTAAAACGCGTCATTTCTCTGCGTTCCTCTGAGAGGACCGTCTTTGGAATACAATACGTAGTCATCTGTCAGTCGCTATCGCTGAAAGTAACACCTTCGTCTGGTTCATCTTCTAGCCTAGCTCTTTCATATTGACTAACGTCAACCGAGACAGTTCCCTCTTCCAATAGGGTGTCATCCTCTAGGTTCTTGTCCCCGCGTTCGAATAGTTGGCGGCCTAGCAGCTTACTTGAATCTCATTTCAATCGCAAAGCATTCGCTTACCACTTGGTCTCGTTCCAACTTTTCTCCATTCTTCCCTTTCCTTCGGTGTCAAGCCCTTGAGTTTTTCTTCCTCTTCTTCTCGCGTCTTGTTCGTGGCGAATTCACGATCAAACTTTGCTTTCCAAACTTTGAACGACTCCAACGTGACAGGAGTCCCCCGCGTCCGAGCTTCCTCCTCCTAGTTAGCGGATTCATCGTGAGCATTACATGATATGGAGTTAGATTGATACCTCAAGCGCCAACCGTTCCCTCTCCATTTCCTCCCGCTGTCGTTGCTCAGCCCTTGCCCTGACAAGATGTGACAATTGTTCGCGAAGGTGTGAGACAAGGGTGAATGTCATAGCCATTCCGATATTTTCGTTTCCCTAAAGAGGGCCGATTTTCGTGAGATAGCTAGATCTGTACATATGTCCACAGACCACTGTACGAAGCTCGAGAAGGAGAGTTTGCAGCTCCTGGACATCCACCTTCCCTTCCACAACTCTCAGAGTCATTTCTGGCACGCAATCTGGATACTCTTCGGTGTAACGAACGCATAACGTCAGTCTCACTGGAAAACAAACGAAAACTCAACGCATAAATAGCATCTGCCAGTAGACTTACACTCCTCGCCACCATCCAATGGATCGTCTGGCTCAGCATCAATTTGAATGTCCCTTTCAGATAATTCTTTATATGAGCCTCAGTTGCATGGTGAATTTTCAAAATGGGTGGCTTTACGAACTTGAAAGTTCTGTAGGATAAATTGATTCCAACACCTGGAGTAAGTGTTGTGCCATGAACAATTTGAACAGGGTTGTGGATATCAAATCACCTCGAGCTCTTCTAGCAATGTTTCGGAAGACATTCGTTGGACTTGGAGGAGACGAAACACAGTGGCGAAGGACGATACACTCTATCAAACTTTTTCCACGATCAATAACAATTATCACCGTCCCGGCCGAGTCACGGTGACGCGCCTGCCTAGCCTGTCCTCTGCTTGTACATCTACACGAATGTACTCTCCTCAGCATGGGCTTAGGCTCGCCGCTATACCTTTCTTCGCCCGCCACTCCCTACGGTTCTGCTCTGGTGAGCCTCAAAACCCGAGGCAGGATCTCTATGCCAAAGCAGTTACTCCAAACATTGTGTCTCCAAACATTGTGCCTTACATTCATCCCTTGCAAAATCCGCCGCTCCATCTGGGGACTCGAAGTATTGGAGGTCAGGAAACCATGGCCCATGAGTCAAGTAACTTGTGTCGGCCACGATAGAGTTCAATCCAGTCTAGCTGTGTCGATTTTTCCCAGAACAGCGATCGAATGAAGCATCTCAGATGCGCAGATTGTGGGCGCGTGTATAAAAGTCCCTAGTATTGGTATACCGCGGAGGTTAGGGTTTGACCAAGTAATCCTTTTACCAAGATCGTATGGTTCACCTGTTACTGCAGGCCGCACTGATGCTACCTTTGGACTCGATGGAGCATACATTATTTTGCATAAGCATAAAAGAAGGATAAAGTGGAGCTCAATTTAGGATGTCCCTACCGAAACCTACTCTCTTCCGCTTCCTGATAATTAGAGGGTTCAGTGTGCTACAATGTTCGCTTTCATTTCTTGTCGTTCAATTTACCCGTGGCGGCTTGCTTCCTCAGATTCAAGACGCCCGATGTTATACGGGATGTAGCCATTTCTATGCGATGGCTGCTAGCGTGCAAGACTGTCTTCAACACAACTGCTTGTTTAGCGGGCGACACATCCACCTTATGTTTTAAACCTTGCCCTATCTGACTCACAGGGACAAACAGGTTGTAAGTCGACGAATTGCACTCGCTTGATAGCGCAGCCAGTGCACCCTGTCAGGATAAGCCCTTCAATATGCGGCAGCCATCGCGATGAGGAGCGGATTGACGTCCAGGAGCAGGACGAAGACGGCTCTTTGACTGTCCAAGTGCTACATATTAGTATATCCTAGAATAGATAATAGCAGTGGCAAAAGGTATGATTGCAACCACGGTTCCTCTGCATTCACCATAAACAACGCAAACGTTTTACTTACAAGGAGTTGGTAAGTAAGCAGATACGTTTCAAGTTCCCAAAAAGGCAACCTTGTAACCTAACTGAGTCAGTGATAGATAGCTTAACGACTGCTTTTAGATCCTTTTTGGGGGCTCTTGTTCATGAACCATTGAAAAGAAATGCTGCATTTGGAAGGCCTCTTCTACTACTACTATCGACCATAGTTCCCGCTTCACACTTATTGACGCCAACCATGGAACTCAAATCTCGTCTGCGCTACTCTGTCCTTCCTCCCATGCCGCAGAATCTCCAGGGAACGACCACTGCACGCCCTCCCAGCGGTCATAAAAGCCACCAGAACGTTCTTAGCGTCCGTCCGGAGACGTGGAGACGGCTTGAAAATATTCACTCATTGAACGAGGCCGGTATGGATCAAATTGTAACTTCTTGTACGCCAGGATTTCTACTTCTCACCCAACTTCACCAACAAAATCGAATCAATATTACAGGGGTAGACAACATCATTCCCGAGGGTTCCTCCGGCTTGCCGCTTACGGTCCCTTGTTTGACTGACCTACGCTTTAGTTCGCTTGGTGTGACAAGTAAATCTCCAAAAAGTATCACTGGGTATGATAAAAGACCATCTTTGCATGCGCGCGTATTGACAAAGCCTCAGGATGATATCATGGCTCGAAAGTTTGCCGTTGCAGATGGCACAAGGTGTTATACACTTCCTGTATCCCCAGTCGAGGGGGTGGAGATTCGTCCTTGGCCATGATTGCGATGGGGACGAGGATGTGTTCCAATATTTTACATGGTCGACGGCAGATCTGGACACCCCGTTGAACAGCAGAGGTTCAGTGCTGATTGCGTTTCAACCTCCGTGGATCTTGTCAGAACAAGACATAAGAGAATTCTCGGAGTGTAGATCAGTAAGTACAGCTGTTTTCTGCACATAGTTGGAATGGTCTGATATATTCACGAAGTTTCCGCCATTTCGGAAATCTGGCAACGCCTTCTCAATCTCCCTTCAGAGTAAAGAGAGGCTCTGGGCGAAAGTGAGTTTTCGACATGACACTGAGAAGTGCAGAGGTTGTTGATTATGGCAGGTATGGGATGTCTGCGTTAAAAGACGAACACGTTGGTTTGTGCTCACGTCCTATGACAATTGGGTATTCGGAGCGTTTTCGACTGGTGAGTTGATTGTCGCAACAAGTACGGAAAATTTGAAGCAGGCATCAGGTTGGACTACAGCATTCGTCACTGCCGTATACACTTTCGACGTCTACAATCCAACAATCGCAGAGTGTTTGACCTTCTGGACGGTTGCCGCAATGCGTATGCCAGGCTGCATTTCAGTTCCAAAGGTTAGCAACCAAGTCAACAATGCTGAAAACAGTTCTGCTTCAAACGCCCATACGCCGGCTGTCCTGTAAGCAAAGCCGTCTTACAATCTGTTTATAGGTACCAGAACCATTGGCGCACTACATGCTGCCTGTTGCCATTTCAAACATTACAACCAATATACCTGCCCCCGCCAGCTCAGAGTCAAATTGGAGGGGGAAAAGTGAGGGTAGGTTGAAGTGCATTGCAATTAGTTGGGATACCGAATATTACTCGACAGATTTCGGCTCTTCTGCTGGTGTACGAAGTATTTTGTCCGACGCGTCGTCCGACGCAGGTCTATTAGATCGTTTATCATGGTCATCCGCGGACATTAGGAATTGGATGATTAACACGCATTTGAATGGTCAGACGACGCAAGATCCAGACGATAGATTGACACCAGTCGGTCCGTTGGTCGATGCCCTGGAGCAACACAACTTGCGTCTAGGTGACTGGTTGGCATGAGTCATCAGTACGTCATTAATAATTAGAAGAATGTACCGTTGTGTCATGGGGTATTTGTACAGCTCTGATTCACGTTCTCAACTCAGATCAAGGCGGCGTGTTTCTGACCGAGAAGATTTTTTGGCATTTGGGGGGCTTCCAGAGGGCGTGTTACCACCGTGCGATGAGTTTGGGGTCCAACCAGGTGCATCTAACGTTGTATCTGTAGTGTGGGTTGGTTGTACACTCTGAGGTGCAGCATTATATAGTTGAGGCCTTGTGGTTAATGTCGGAGGAAGGACCTGGGAATAAACTTACAGCAATAATAGAAACTGTCTAAAGGAACATACCGAAGTGATGGAAGAAAGATATGGAAAAGTCGCCTGTACATCTTGTGACGAGTAGAACTCGAGCAGAATGCACAATGCCTCTGAGAAAGCGTTAAAATCGAGTCATCAATAAATTATACAAGAGGTTATACCTGCAACGGAAGCGATTTCTCCTTCGTTGAATGTGAAATATTCAATGGCATATCGTGAAGCATCAGGTGATGGTGGTTTGTGTGAAGGAGGAGTGGGCAAGGATGCCGAGGGTGCGGCAGCAGATATACGAGCATCAAGAGAAGGGGAATTGGGACCATCAAAAATGTGTTGCGCTAGGACGTAACATGCTGTCGCAGTAACCTTAGGGGGATAGAGGATACACATCGGGGTTCGATATCTGGCATGTCAAAATTACGACCAGCATAGACAAGGAAGAAAAGAAGGAAAACACGGACGAGTCATGCGCGAGGCTCCATGCACACTCTTGTACCAGATGATTGTCTTGGTGTGCATCAAATAGATCTACCAACTCGGCGTGTGGACTTTCGACGACAAAATCAAAGCAAAGGGCCTCGAGCAAAACTTCTTCGGTGAGCAAAATTGTAGCTTGGCAATGGTCTACTTCCTAGGGAAAGTTTGGCCTCAGTCAAACAGGGAACCATGACGCATACCTTGCTGTCTGCGGGTATATGGGTTATATCAACACCGTTGATTTTGGCTTGGCATACCCTCGCTACATCTCGGAGTTTTCGGCCGCATTCCTCAGTTTTAGTTGAAAGAAAGATACACGACGCTGCAACATCCTAAATAGTATTTCTTAGAGGTCGAGGGTAGAGGCTGCAAGATCAGAATAACCTACTTGACGGTGGAAGTCTTCCATTGAGTATCTCATGTAAAACCTGTGGAACCAAGTGGCTGCGGTGAACATGGCTGAACTGGGACTGCAAAAGGTCAAAAAGCTGTATGAAATCAAGACTGACGGGTACCAACAGTGCGAGTGATGAGCCCAGACGAAAAAGGAACTCAACGCCTCTCGCTCGGTCGTAAAGCTCCCTATCGACTGAAAAGCTTGTCGGAGTTGCTCGAAGGGCTGACAATGGGAACAGCCATTGACTCCTCGTGGACTCAGGCATGGTACAGATTCTGGATAGTAGTTACCTTGCTTGCAAGGTCTCCCCACCCCCAAAAGTTAAGGTTCATGCAAATTTCAACATGTGCAAACAGTTCTATTCTTAGTCACTTCCCTATTCCGAGTCCATCTTCGAGCTGCTGCAGTTCTCATCCCAGGCTCATCCTCTTCCAACTTCCAATGACCGTGACAGGAATATATCTCTGATTTGCTGATGGGTGTAGAGTTGCTCATCCAATCACCACCAGCTGTATGCATCTGCCCCTATAGACCCCAGTCTGTGCTGCGAGGAGCCAACCGAAGGTTGGCGACGAGCAGCGCCCTGGTTCAGCAGTTAGACATGTACCTGTGACTATGTTCAAATTGAATATACATACTTATGTGCAAGCAAGGTTTATGCCGGCGCCTGTACTAATAGGTGAAATGACAAGTTCTGCACGTGTAAATACATGCAAATCATTATGGTCCGAAATTCACCCGATCGGCCAAAAGAGATTAAATGAAGCTTGTGTAGAACGAGCGCCTAAGTAGACATAGTACTGTGACTCGACCTCTAGACAGCTCTCTCCTATTACCTACCTCGTTCTTGAAGTCGTTGAGGCTGACCCCTTGAAAGTCCTGAAGCATCGAACAACTACCTTACCCCTGTTGTATCGTTCTCTGGAGCCACCCAACTCGTCTAATTATGGCAACGAGTTCCACTTCAACGACTCCAGCAGTCACCGATGTCGGACGTTACCGAATTCGAAGGCTGTACTTCACAATCGAAGGATTTTCCTTTTGGGGGTATCATTTCACCTTCGCACCATACGGCTGCACCGCTTTCAAACGGTTTGTAGTTCCAAAAGATGTCGCTCATCATCCCCCGCCACCATATTCCGCTATAATGACAACGTGCAATATATGCTTCAATTAAAATGCAAGGTTAACCCCCGCCACACAATAAAATATAGAATAAAAACAACTTATTATCAAAGTTTGTGCCAGTGTAGACTTACGGGACTCGGAGGATAAGTCACGGTGACAGTACAGAGAGTCTGTGGACGCCCGTACTTGGGGTATTTGGAAGAGCGCCTTTCTCTCTCGCGATATTGGCCTCTAGCAGAGTGGAAGATTAGTTGGTCATTGCCCTGAAATCTCTAGCCGATTAATCTGTGCTCCGAGTCAGAACTTCGGTTCACTCCTGCCTTTAAAGTGAGTGAATGTAGATATAGATCACATCTCAGTGTCACTGATGTTCGCGGGAGAATTCCTGCAGGATCAAGGGCACGCGTAATAGTAATCACATTGCTCCATCTAGGTGGTCGTTAACGATGTCAGTCACCTGGATGTGAATGTATCGGCTCAGTCATTGAAGTGTTTTATCTGTCATCTGAACCGTGAACTAGAACTTGGTTCGGTTTCGATTTATGTACAACAGAAATTATTGGCCAGGCCTCGAATGCATATTCTCCTGATAAATTTCCCCTCTTTTTATACGGCCTTTACAGTGTTGCCCTCCTTACAGGCACGCTGAAATTTCTGAAATATCACCGGTGCGTTTCCATTGATTATAACTCCGTCAACCTACATCCTCCTTTTCGGAGATGGGTTTTGGTTGGTCCCGGAAGGATGCACCCAGATCCAGTCATACGAAAAACTGCCGTTATCAGCATATTCGGGCTTCCCTCACTTGTGACAGAAAGCTTTTAACTTCCGATTAACTGCTCCACGAACTACTAATGTCTAGAACGGTCCAGAATTACACCCCCTTCCTCCGAGGTTATGTCCAATTCCCATTTTCATGCACGTTCTGTCCCACGTTCAAGGTGCCTGCTCGCAGGTAGGGCATACTTTATTTATCCTTCGATCTGGCGAAAGATAATCAGTGAATGTCTTCTTTTTAGTCTGGCAAGTCATTTCGCACTGTACTGCTCGGGGAACTGCCGGCTGATTGCGGCGGCTCAGTGATATTCGGAAGTATTGCGATAACAACTCACTATTGCCAACAAGTTGTAATGCAATTTGGCCCACAGTTGCTGGGATGCGCAGGGCTGAACTTGCAAAAACGGTCGTCGCAATAGATCTGTGGTATAGCTGAAATCTTTTCTATGCAATGGGTGACATTTTCTTTTCTTACTAGCTGGTCTGGCTATTCGGTCGTCAGCCATTTAAACCTGTCAGGAAAACAAAGACGCACCACAGCATAAGTATGGCTGCAGACACTGTAAGTTTCTTGCACTCTTACATGTAACTTCAGTTTATAGCGATAGTGACGAATGAGTCTCTCACTGTCGCCATTTACACATGATTATCTGCCTTGTCGAGCTGGTGCGAGAAGCGAGAGAGGCGAAAATTCCAAGCAATGACTCAAGGTCCGTGTCTGCTCCATGCATTTATATACTCACGACCAGGAAGAAGTTCCGATATCTCAATTGAAGACGTGCAAGCAACTGATTGAACGTTGATCAAGAATCGGCCCGTCAATATCAAGATGGTTTCATATGTTGCAGATGGACTCGGAAACATGGCGTGAAATAGCACCGAACCATGACATTGACATTATCCAGCCAGCAGCTCGGCAAGGGTGTGAGGCTCTCCACAAATTAAAAAACTACGTCAAAATATTTCAGCAGTTAACAAGTCGCGTCCCGGCGTCGATCAATTTGTATACCAATAGCATTTCAAGAAGGCCAGTCCAATAATACCACAAACACAAAGAATCCTCGTTCCAAGCTTGATCATCTTGAGCAAGGGCTGAATAAATAGAGCGAGAAGTTAAATCGCGCATCTCCTCGAGACCAAAAATTATTATTATGTAGAGGAAAGTGAAAGTGACCACTTATACAGGATGAAGGGCAATCTTGTGACATTGTGCATAAACGATCGGCGATATGTTGTTATGAGGAAGCGTATAGACTTTTAAACATGGACGGGACCCCGATCTCCGTTTATTATCGACAAGTTCAACCCATGACACATTAAAGTAGAGACGTTGCAGATCGTGAATATGCGAGACTCCGCGATTTTTTCATTCCACAAGGGATTTTATCCTCAGCAAGGCCAGTGCGAGTGAGCAAATTGCCGTTTAAGGCATTTGGGCTATTCTTTGATTGGGGTGGCATGAGGGGAAGTGTGGAGCAGCCTCGTTACTTCCAGCAGCTGCTAAGAGGGACGAAAAGCATCAGGGTCGAGCGTTCGTAGGGTTATCCGGGGTCCTCATTTAACATAGAATCTTACAGAACAAAGATCATCGGATAGATAATCCATCTTCGGTCAAAGTTCCTTAAGTATGACATCAGGCAGCGTGGATACAGGTCATGTTATCCCGCAAACATCCCGACAAGGTACTGACTGACGCCTTCGGGTGTCAGGCTTCCGACGTCCGAGAAGACAAGGGAGATGAGATCTGGCCTACAACAAGGGAATTGATATTGCAACACAAAAGAAGGGTAATTAGTCCTTACCTAGTGTAGTCTACGTCAGGATTATTCTGTGAAATGTGTTCTTGTGTTATTCTTATAGGCGCCTTGGTAGTCTCTTCCACAATATCCTGGGATGTTACAGCTGACGGATTCCTCGCATTGGAAGCGGCTTCTAAGGCAGGGTGAGAGAAGGAAAATATCCGGGTGTTGTGATGCGGCAGATCATATTGGGACAAGGGGAAAAGCCGATGGAATTTATAGCTGACAGAAAGAGGTTATTTTATATTCAACAGTAGAGTTAAGTGTGTTCACCTTTCGGCAAGCGCGTAGAAAGGTTTATTAGCAGCCTTTGCGATGATCGCAATCTGGCTGCTACCCACCGCATTGATGAGTCCGCCACTCTCCACGACTGCCTCAGAACCTACGAGAACGAAATCCACCTTGTCCATTACGTACGCGACGGCGGAATCCAAGATTACGGTACTTGGGACACCAGCAGCAGTCAAAGCTTCGGCGGTCTTGATCCTATGTCAGCCATTCAGCAATGATAGAAATTGGATGGCTGTGGAAAACACTTACCCGAGACCGCGAGGCCGAGCTTCGGTTACGAAGACTTCGCAGACCTGATGATTAAGTAGGTTCGTCAAACCAAGGAGAAAACTGCAGGACCTGAGATCCGTTTCCGTTCATGCGCCAGTAACAACGTTTGCATCACTACTCTTGAATAAGAGTGTGTGAGAATCTTTTAGTAATTTCAACAAAGCTTGAGGATATTGTTGTACCCAGCTCACCACTGAACCATCCTTTATGAACCCAACCGCCAGCTCGGCAATTTTTCGGCGATACGTGAGTGCTTCTGTGGCATATTGTTGACCCTGTTGTATAAGTTTCGTTTTCAAATTGGAAAAACTCTGGACGTCGGTGAGCGCAATGTTAGTTAGACCAGATCATGGAAGGACCCTCACAGCCGAATCGTGGGGAAACAATGTGACGAATGCGATAAACAGTTCACAACCTGCATTTATACTTATAGGATTCGAAGATCGTGTCTTTAGAACTTCAGCCCCGTCATTGAGTGCTTTGACAAGCTCGAACATTGTACCGGCTGAAGATGATTTGAGTATTGGACAACTAGGTCGAATAAAGAACTCACCAGCGGAATTTTCGATTAGCTCTGTAAGTGATAGGATTGCAGCCAATGGTGTCGAAATCTTTGAACAAAAAAAAAATCATATACAAAGTTGAAATGGCTCAGGAATTCGAACATACTACTTCATTTTTTAAAATGCGTTGGAATACCGCGTAAATGTCAAACGAGGAACCAATTGGTTTGGCACCTGGAGATATTGCCGACGAGGTATCGTGGCTTGTCCCTGTGGTTATGTTCATGGCGGATACTAAGCTCAAGTCATTACGTAATCGATCCTTCGAAAATGGCGGGTGTCCACAAGGGAATGAAGCATCCAGGGTCATTTCGGCGTTGCTACAGAAACGATAGGGTGAAACCTGATGAAGGTCGGCTGAACTTTCTACTTGTACTTATTACATACTTGCATTGTATTATATTTGTAGCCTGTGAGAATGAACATAGTTCAGGACCCCGAAATACGAGCATTGAATTGATTACCGTGCACCACAACTGGGTCTACCTGATATCTACTCGTATCGCAACTACTGCTATATGGATTCGTAGATGATGAATGAGGGGAACAAGGAACGGAAAGGTGAAAGGCAAGAAGAAAATAGGCAGGGGCTGGTATCAGGGAGATTTCGAGAGTCGGGGTGAATACACGTGTATTTTCGACCGACGCCCAAAAATGCCTGGATCGGTGATCCCTTTTAATATTTTTTTTTCTTCGCTGCCAGGGTCCGATACAAAAACTCCTGTCAGTCAACATGTCCGCCCCATTTCCCTCCTCTGAACACTGAGCTCTTCATCGTCCACACTTTTCTTCAACACGATATTCCCTCTACTGTCGTATACCGTCCGTGTAAGCGGTTACTTCCCCCTTTAGCTTCCCCCTTCTCATTTGTATTTTATTTTACCTTTATTTTACTTTTGATTTAGCTTCTCGTCGCCGCACTTGCCAACGCTACCCTTATTCTTCCACGACTCTTATCATGGAGTCTCCCCGCCCACGAGCAGAAGTTATCTTTTCGAGTGACGTGCAGAATATGGATGACTGGGCTCGACGTACTCGCATCCCTTTGACCACTGCTGAGGCTCTGGGTGCAACCTACGCCCGCGCCCATCGATGGCTCCAGACACTGAAGGTTCAACTTATCCGCGAACATAACTGGAGAGATGTACCATCCTCCGACACACGCATGCTTTTCTCACTCGAAACATCTTCTATCTGGCGCTCTTCGGTCGGCCTGCCTGCGGGTCCACAGTTGAAATTACAATTGCCTGTCCACGCCAGCTCTTTCTTTTCTCCAGAACGACGGGTTCAATGGCAGATGGTTTTCCACAGCGACATCTTCGAATCAGTCCGCAAAATATGTCCCCCGATCAATGACATTTTAAGCCTCATACAATGCCTGCTGACCGGCGTGGTGACTCTCGTTTTCGAGGAAAATCTTCAAAACGGGGTGTACAGAACTACTCGTGGACTTCCTCCTGTGTCGTGGGTTAACGAGAACGAGTCAGCCCTGATCGAAATCTTTGGCATCGAGCACTATAGAGCATTGCGACGGGCGTGTAGCGATACACAGACAGCTTTCAAGCTTGAAGTGGTTGCTTGCCCTCGTTAGCATGTCTCTTGCTGATGGGCTGTGCGGTTGCTTCTCAGTGACTAATCTCACGGTATCGCGCCCCCGTGTTTGCGTTGATAATATTGCACCCGTTTTCTCAAAAATGCACTGCTGTCACATACTTTTGCTTTTCATTTCTGCATTCACTGCTCCTCAGCAATCTACTGCGATCATTCTAATCGTACCAACACCACATTATTCATTTGCATATAATTTATCTCTGGCATATATTCTCAATTGCACTCCATCGTCCCATATTTCAAGTTCCATCTTTTTACATGCAACTGCTCGTTCTCTTTTCAAGCCAGTCTGATTTTGCTTATGTTGAAGAGAGATGGCACTTTGTGGTCACTACCTACTTATGCACCTGCAGAAAGGGCCTATGCCATGCTGGCTATATAATAGTCACTTTGCGATTCTTGGATGTCTTTGGCTTGATGATGAAACCTAAATTTGATCGGTCCCGATCGTGAGAGTGATGTCTTTTCGTATACACCCCAACAACGCAAGCAGATTATGGCGTCAGTTATTCTGTGCCAAAGTACAACTTGTCCCAACGGCAACCCTCCTTCACGTCTAGAATGTCCGACTTGCAGCAAGTACGTTGTATTTTCTCGTATTAATCATCGATTACTCACTCGCGCAGAGCTGGAATAAGAGGCTCGTTTTTCTGTGGTCAAGAGTGCTTCAAGGCAGGATGTGAGTCCCTCGCAAACGTAGACATTGTTGAACAATAATTAGAGCTTTTTTTGTTAAACCCAGGGGCAAGTTAATCCTATATCTCTCAGTGCAACTTCCTCATCTCTGCTATTCCCAGAAAGCGCACAAGGCAATACATGCTCTTGTGACTGCAAAACCGAGTGATGATCCGAGTACTGACGTGGATGCTTGTCGGAAATATGCAACTGATTGGTTTTCATTAGGCGGCTTCTACAATCCGTTTCCCAATTTTACCTTCACTGGTTCTTTACGGCCAATATATCCGCTTTCCTCACCTCGCCAGGTCCCAGATCATATACCCAGACCTGATTATGTTAGGGATGAGGAAGGCAGGTACCTGTTTGCCACTGTCGTCGCAGTTTAAATCAAGATACCTTCAGGACGATCAATCTCTGAGGCGAAGAAGGCTGGTCAACCACCACGTATCTTATCCAAAGAGGAGCAGGAAAAAATGCGAACGGTGTGCAAGGTCAGTGTAATTTCATGACACCAATTTTTACTATGTTTGACTTTTCCCATACAGCTTGGAAGAGAAATCCTGGATATTGCAGCCTCTCATGTACGCCCTGGAATTACGACGGACGAGATTGACGAGATTGTCCACAATGCGACGATAGAACGGAATGCTTATCCCTCGCCTCTCCGCTATCGCAAATTTCCTAAATCAGTTTGCACGTAAAATTTGGTGATCCCTCTCATTATTAGCGAATTAGCTAACCTTCTATAAGCTCCGTCAATGAGGCGATCTGCCATGGAATTCCTGATCATCGTAAACTAAAAGAGGGCGACATTATTAACCTCGGTACGTAGATTGCAATCCTATTCTTCTTATCTTACACGTCATGCAGATGTGTCTCTATACTATGATGGTATGTCAAACCCTACTCATTTTATATGGTTATCTATTGATTGCTCCCCTTTAGGGTATCACGGAGACCTCAATGAGACGTATGCTGTCGGGAAAATTGATGAAGATTCGACGAAACTTATTAATACGGCCCGCCAATGTTTGGATGAAGCTATCAAGATATGCAAGCCCGGCGCCCTATTTCGCGATATAGGAAAGGTCATGTATGTGACCAATATTCATGGTATATTGGGTGCTCTTGTAAATTTCCATCGCCAGTGAACCTATCGCTCGTTCAAATGGATGTGCTACTGTACGAACATACACAGGGCATGGGATAAATGATCTATTTCACTGTTCGCCGAATGTTCCGCACTATGCAAAGAATAAAGCCGTGGGTACAATGAAACCTGGGATGGTGAGCCGCAAAAGGGTCCATTCATTGCCAGCAGAATGCTGATAACTTTACTTATGAAGGTGTTCACGATAGAGCCCGTGCGTGTGTTTGTAGTGGACTAGGTTCTCTCGCCTTCACATAGCCTGATGAGTAGATGATCAATCTGGGAAGTAACTGGGATGTCGTCCACTGGCCTGATAATTGGACAGCTACTACCATTGATGGAAAAAGGAGCGCCCAATTTGAAGAAACATTACTGTAGGTTTTATTAAGAACTTGATCCAACTTGGTTAACCTGGTTTGGCAGCATTACGGAAACTGGTGTTGAAGTTTTGACAGCAAGCACCAGAAAGAACTGATCTTTCAGCATCGCCGGCTTAGTGACAAAGTGAGTCTTAAATCTTCGCAATTGGATAATTTACATATCAGAGGGTGTGGTTTATAAAGTGCTTACTATGTCACACTTTGACGCATTCTTTTTCTATCAATTTCATCATTCAAGTCCTGCGTAGCATTTGCAAACTGTTCAGCACGATCTATAGCCGCAATGCGCGCCACCGCTACACCGTCCGAGAGGCTTTCCCTTCTTGTTCTATGCCCTTGTCGTAAATTCAATCCAGCTTCCGATTCAGTTGATGAGACGGCAGTGCTTGCCCCCGCCGACTGCAATTGCTGGACTGCGTCGGATGGTCGTGGCAGGGGTGAGAGGCGAAGCCTTTGCAAGTCTGCATATGAACTCTGACGGCTCCGTGATTTCTGCGACTTGTGTGCTGGGTGAAGTTGGTCATCGCCTGATGGAATAATTCCGATGACATTATCGTAATCGCCACTGTCTTCGTCATCTGTTTCATCCGGTGTTGCCAATCGGCTGCCTTCATCACCTGAAAATCCCCCCCAGGCACTGGTACCTCGCTTGGCACTACGACTCCAACCAAAAAGACGTTCATCGATCCAGGTCATTGGGTGTGTAAGTCCTAGGCCTTGAGCGTCGACAGCGCCAGTACCACTCTTCCTACGCCACAGACCAGGGGTCCCACTGGAAGGTGGTACGCTGGCAGAAGGAACGAGAATGCGCCACTGCACTATCTTTCAGGAGATGAGCATTGTGATCAATCGAGAAACGCACCTCATTGAAGTCTTCATATAAAGTTGGGCCGAAGTCATTGATCAGATCCGCCACCTCGTTAGAAAGCTGGACTCTCATGGCTTTGAGCTTGTCAAGATCCCGTTGCTGACCAGGAACCAAGGCTACAATCAGAGGTCGCAATGATCTTAAGACGATTAAGTCATTGTTGCCGTATACAATTAGATGTCAAACGTACTTCAGGACATCTACTCCAGCTTCACCGAACTTCAAGGCCGCATAATTCATAAACGGCAAAGCAACGAAGACGAGAAATGGAGTACACATCCTCCATCTCAAGGGAGCTCTAGCCCGGATGGCAATGAACGTAGCAACGCACGCATATAATGTATAGAGAACGGGAGCGACGCCCAGACAGATAAGGACCTTCCAAGTGGCAAGGACATCTCTTCCAGCGATCTTGACAACGGACGCGGCAAGGGCCTCTGGGAATAGTTAGTACAATGCAGTGGCGGAAGGGGGTATAATTGACCTTTGGCTTTCCTCCTTGATATTAAAGAAGCCAGAATAAACATAGGACCGTTCAAGATGGTACCGGGGAGTGCAAGTATAGTCCACACCAGGAGAAGACAGATACGATAGGTTAATAAACTCAACGTCTTCCAGCTGGCTTTCTGTGCTCTGGGAACCTTAATATCAACGTTAAAAAGGGAAGAAATTTCACGAAATAAAGATATACCTGGTGGTCACGGAGACCAAGGTCTCTTACCAGACGGTTATATTTTAGAACACCCTTTCTAAGTTCCTGGACCCTAGGTTCATCTTTAAAATGGGTATAACCCTCTAACAAACGCCTGTTTAGCTCCACGACCTGACCAAGCGTGAGATGCTGTCCTGGTGTCTTGTACAGCCGTCGAACTGCTTGAATTAGCTGCAAATGTGTCAGCTCTGCCATCTCCATGTAGCGGGTCCAGACTAACCATCAGGGTATCGTAATCTGGAGCTCTGATGGTCACTGTTTTAAGTCCATCGTACACTAGGTCAAGAAACTTCGCAACAGCCTCCCTTTTCTGTGCCCCACCCTGTTTGAACATTTCGACGAACTCGGGCGGCACATCCAAAGCGTTTCCGAATTCAACGACAGCTCTCGATCGAAACCGATGTGCATGAAAATATGAAAGGCCGACAGGCACAATCTTGACTCGAACATTAGGGTCATCTGCCATAGCGCCAAGAGCCATTATAGATACGCCGGCTTTCAGAGGCAGCAAGTCAGTGCGATCATGGCTACCACCTATGCCGAATCCTGGTGTCAGAAGACTAACATAACCATTTTTAACACACACCTTCAGGAAAGATACCAATGCTCCCTCCTTTTTTCAAACACTGATAGACATACCGATACATTTCTTGCTGGTCAACGAAAGGGAGTCGCTTGAATTCCAAACCTTTCAAGCCTTCATGTTGTAGCTCCGAAACCTTTTCTCTGATGCGTGTTGTGCCTTTGCCGCTTTCTCCCCCGAATTCTCGCTTGATTTTCAATTGAGTATCTGAAATAACCTCACTCACTTCAGCTACCAACGAATTAAGGTATTTAGGCAGCATAATTTGCATTCGTGGCGCGAACTGGGTAATGAAACGAGTGTCCTCTCCTAGAACGAGACAAGGGTCCTCAGGAGAGAGCCAGATACGCCCAGTGCCGCTCACAGCGGAATCTGCGGCACGAGAGACAGGAACTTGTAATCGTTTAGTAAACGCTTCTGATGGGGAAATAGAGAACTTACTGCTATCCATGAGCCGAGCAAAGAAACCCACAGCTTTCCTCTCCATGCTCTTCGCGGCGGCAAGGAACTGAACATGACGATGAGTTTCTCTGTATACTTCTAGGCTGAGAAGAAGAGGGTCGAGAAACTACATCCAGGCCTTTGTTGAATAAGGGACATTCACAAATGAAGCAAAGCGTACTTGGTTGTTGTGCGGAGCACCGACGAATATCACTGGACCGTCACGAGGGATATTGAACGCGCCTCGAGGTCTTATTTCCCTAAAAAATATTTGCGTGATAATTCTCCAAAATATCATGAAGGCATCATATGAGAGAGACCCTTTGAGTACGTTAACGGCGAGTGTCATGTGGTAAGAACTGGAAGGAAGTTCAAGGAAGCGTTCGCCGTTGGACTCAGGAAATTGACTCATAAACAGACGTTAACAATTGTAAACAAGCAAGGGCCAGATCATTAAGAGATTCTATTAGTGTCGATAATACAGGTGAATTCCTGGTGCACAATAGCATACATTGCAGGTGAAAGCGTGGAAACAAACAAAACGGGTGGGATGATCCCTCCCACTAGCTCCCGGTAATAGAGGGTGTCGTTCTACCCTGAGACGATCCAGCGCTAAGCGTACTAGAGCGATATTGAAAAATATCATGAAGCCTCGATAACTTGTCCTGGTGAGCAGACTCTTCAGGTGGGGAAGTTTGTTTAAGCGCTCTTGACTCTACATCATCATCAGCGACAAGGGATGCGGGGATGGGTTCACGTTGATTGGATTCTAATTCTATCCCAATCGTTAAGCATAATCAGGGAATTGGAGGCGGTAAAGAATACTCACTTGATAGAGTATCTGCCACGGCGACATTCCTTTCCTGGTCTTCAGCGGCGCGGCTAGCCAGCGCACGGTTAATATATTTACGGAAGGCAGCGCCTGTGGATTCAAGCATCTTTTCAACGCGGGCCCTCTTGTGAGGATAGGCTTTCAAGAAGTGGTGTAGTTCGGTGATCCCTTCCTTGTGCAAAGCGCCTGTTGTTTCACTGGATATGTGGCCAATGATGCCAAGCAACTGAGAGTCTGGATCGGGTTCTTCAGTTATAGGAAATGCGCCGTTGCCAGGAAGGGAAGATGAACTACGGCTAGGCGAATGGCGATGGCTAGCGGATGTTGCAGAAGAACCCGTCTCCTGTGGCGAGATAGGTCGGCTAGATGTTGGTGAAACAGGTTGAGTTGTTCGATCCAAAGGAGCTTTGTCACGGCGTGCAAGTATGATGTCTGCGCCTGACCGCGGATTTGAATTGAGAATCCTGTACACATAAGGATATACAATGGTGGCAGAAGGGTCATCGAATGATGCCGACAATAGATCATAAACGTCGTCTCCGTAATGAGCTATGACAGCCGTTGAGTAAAGAACCGTTCGACGATCTAACCAATAGCAACTTACCAACGATATGTTGAATTATGACTTTGATGGTCCGCAAAGGCATGTCACCACAAGGAACTTTGTTAGTTGCTCGTGCACGCCATTCGTTGGGAGGCACCGACTGCAGAAAATGTTCTATGGCGGGAAAGAGCTCAACAGGATCTAGATGATGTTCGCTAAGATCCTGAGGAATGTTTCGAGCTAACTTCCAAACACATTTCAGCACAAGTTCCGCCACTTTGGACTCCTTGGAGTCCGACAAAGTACCATTGCTTGGAAATGGCTTGACAATCTGCAAGAGGAGAGCGAAAAGAGCGCTTGAAATAATAATGGTAAATAATCAGGTCTGAAATGGAAAGAATTGATAGTGCTTACCGAAATATTGACATTCTCCGGCCGGTTGCAAATAAACGCAAGATAATCATGTTGATGAATCGCGACAGATCCTTGACCTTCTTCACAGGGCTGTCATCCGTTTCCAGAAGTCGCAACGTAAGTTCTTCTAATAAAGATGTGAGGATATCGACTGTCAATGATTCTGCCAAAAGGGCATGGTCACAAAAATTATTCAATGTTTGTATCAGATGCTTCGCGAGCCGAAAGTTTTCCTCGGGCACAAGGTCGTCAGGCCTTTCAAAGATGTGGGCCATTTGAAGAGTGATGGTCTCAATCAAGCCTTCCGTGTGTTCTGCAAGTTCGCTATACTGTGGCGAGGATTCTCTCATCGCCAAAACTCTCTGAACTTTCTTGAGAGCATCCACACTACGGTTAGGGTCACTGCTGAGGATACTTGATATAGTTATCGTTATATCTTCCGGTATCTCGGGACGCAGGGTGTATTTGTCGCCTACGTTTTCAGAGCTGTTTGGTTGCGTCGATGCCGCCGTTTCCACTTCATCTCCATGGACTGGTACGTTCACAGTTGAATCTTCATGTGCGAAGGCCGAGGAAGATGGCGGAAGTAAGTTGGGACGAGGCCGTCCCAGTCGAGAAGGCAGCATACTCCTCGGCCGGCTTATTGCCTGTGGCGACCCGGGCATGGGAAGCTGAGGGTTACCAAGAACGCGAGAGCGGACAGGCGAGTCTGACCGAGGGACGGTGGGGGAGGAAGGCGAAGTTGACCTCACTGTGCGAGTAGGAGAGGCGGGGTGAGCTAGTCGTGAAAGAGCAGTAACTGACGGGCTGGCGGCCCTGGGGGAACCACTGATTCTGGATGTAGTTCCTGGTGGGGCAATATTATTCCCAGCTACACGAGAGACAGCAGGTGGCGTAGCGATAGTTGGTGGGTTCTCGTGGACGCTGGGACCAGAAACCCGTCGCAAGCGCTCTTCTAGCTGTGTTTTCTCTTTCGGAGGTAACGGGCCAACGAATGACCACACCTTCTCACCTACGAGCACGTATGCCTCACTGTTCAGTTGTATGAGAATGGTCGCTCTGAAATGACGATGATCAAACTCACCTCAGCATGCCAAGCGCTGATTTCCGCACTTGAGAGTCTTTGTCGGAAAGCATGGAAGCTGTGAGAGGAAACGCCTTGGACGGCTCACATGCACCCATCCCAGACTTTTTCAAGATATTTGCCATCTCATCAAGCGCTCCTTGCCGAGTCTTAGCCACCTTTGACCGGAGCCCATGCTCTAGCAACATTTGAAATAGCCTGCTATATGCATACACCTTTGGAATGGTTCGAATGATCTGTTGTACTCGAAGACGGACCGGCTCCCTAGCGTCCCCAAGCTGCAATGAAACATTAGCCTACAGAGTAAATAAAAATCTGGTTGATACTTGCCTTGTATATTATGGTGGGTATAAAACACGTCGCCTCGCCGTCCGTAAGTTGGTAATTGGCATTTCGTAGAAAACCCAACACTGTTTCAACAACCTCGAGGCATTTAGACATCAAATTTGGCTGAGGCTCGTGAGCTTTGATGGACACATATTTCAGTGCTAAGTCAAAATTGGCGAGACAGACGATCGCTTCCGCGCTTTCATCCTCGGCACCAGAAAAGACTTCACAGATCGAATTAAGGCCTTGTATATAGTCATTGACAGCATTATGGTCATGACTAAACAAACGAGCAATAAGTTCCTTTGATGCGTGATTCTCCATTTGGCTCTGTAAAAGGTCTGCAAGATCCTTCCGTGTCGGACCAGCTTCGTTAATCCATCTGTTGCTGTCTTTCCCTGTCCTTGCCTTCCTCAAGTCCATGTTGGTGCTATGAAATGGCAGGGAAAGAGATGGGACAGCGGATATGATATGACCTCCGGCTCGTTGTTGATTCTCAAGGGCAAGTTTAACAGACGCCTTGTTTGGAATCGTCTCGATGGGAGTTTGTGCACGAGATTCAGGATGACTAGTTCCTTGAGGCAGCTTCCGGCGAACTCCTGTAACCTTTGCTTTGGGCGGTGGCATTGAAGAGGAAATTGGCGACTCCGGGTGAGGGGGCTCAATAGAAGGCGGAGTAGCCACAGGCGCTGGTTTGGGAGCCGGCACAGATGGGGGAGTCGGCCGAGCGGCTTGAATCAATGGAATGGCACTGGCACGGGAGGCGGGCTTGAGAGAATTTGTCTGTTGCAAAACATAATCAAAACCTGCATAAGTGATCAAGATCGGTAACAGAGCTTGGGCACCCTTCCGCACGTCGCTGTTGCGATCGTCGAGGCAGGCTACAATAGGTGAGACCCAAGGGTTTAGTTCCAAAGCGGAGGTAGGTTCTTTATCCTTGAACCAATCGGCTAACCAGTGTAGCAGGGTACCCTTTTGCAAAGGGTTGGATGTTTCCAAGGCTGTCGTAAGGCCAGGAACCATTGACTCTAGTCCGTTGCATGCCGTTGCCATTGCAGTCAAAGCTTGCAAAGCGGCTGATCGAATTGGAGCTTTCTGATCTGCCAGAACAGTAGAAACAGGCAAAACGAAAAGTCGGGCATATTTCTCAAAAGGCTTCTCCATGCCTGTAGATATTCGGCAGACAATGTCCAAGGCCAAAGATTGTACGGATTTGTTCGTGTCAGTGACTCTGCCCTTCAATACTTGACCGATTTCTCCTGGAAGCAAATGAGTTCAAGTTGTGCGGAATAGGTAAGAATGCGCACCCATGGTTCCTTTTAGCCGTTTGTTACTACCCTGATCCAGAATGGCCTGCAAATTTTCAAGCGCCTCTTTCTTGGTCTTCCACGAATCGCTCTTTGCATCAGAGAGAATAGTTGTTCCTTTCAGTAGGTTGTCGATTTCGACGCGTGGGAAGAGATCGTCCAAAGGATCACCCAGTCCGGGGATGTGAGCTTTGGAAGAAGAAGCTGAGGAGATCATACCGACGAGGTCAGCAGATGTCCGGGACGGCTCTGGAACCGCGCTGCCATCGACCTTATCGAACTCGGCAGTAATGGTATTAAGGAGTTGAGGATTCAAGTCTTCCAGAAAATCTTTGATACCTTTGATACCGCCCTCAAAACAATTCCTACCCCAGAAAATTGGAACACGTACTTGATCCAGCAAACAACTTTACCGTTACCAATGTTTTCGTCGCACTTGTTCGAACAGCCGCATTTGAATTTTGCAATGCTGCTTTCAAAAATTCGATGAGATTTCGGAGCACCAAACCCAAAATGCCAAACTCCATCAACGCTGTGTTGAACCAATTAACCGCGTCAGCTAGGACTTTCGGAGCCTTTTGCTTTGATAGTGGTTCATAGGCTGGGAAATCCATCATTCCATCATTTGCGATCCTTGCTAAGATTAGAAACTTATACCGACCTTGACTGAAAACGAATTGCAACGAAGTCTTCTCAGCGAAGAGCAAAAGTGTATCTCCTGCTGGTTTTTTCAATTTCATGTCTCCCAACTTTTCTGTAAGATGGGCAACGCAAAGGGCTGGACAAGACCTGCCGAATGAAGGACACTTTTCAGCTAGAAGACTGAGAATGCCATAGAGTTTGGCAGAAACCTGGTAGGAATATCAACGCTCCAATCCTGACAAAAATGCCAAAACACACCTGAAAATTCTTTTCTCCCCAACCTTTCTTTGCCAAAGCTCGGACTACCACCTCAGCATCAATCCCGTCAATTTCGCCCTCCATCCAAAGGGCCAATCCCTCCAATGCAGCTAATCTTGTTTTCCAGTTCGCATCGGAAAGATCGGTCATTGTAGAGGACGGCAACAATTCGACTGCTAACGCCTCTGCATCCTCGGGTGTGTGTTTGTATTTGAAAGTATCAAGAAGACCCGCCGTCTGTGATGGAGACGGTTTGGCAGTTTTGGAAAGAGTAGGTTGTACCGGTTTCTTTGCCGTGGCGGTAGTGTTTCCCACCACTGGAGGCTTTTTAGGCTTTTTGAATTTATTAGTACATGTCGCAAGAGCGGGAGCAGTGCTACATACAGGAGCTTTGGTGGAGGGTTGAGTAACCGTACTCTTCGGAAGGGTTTCGTCTTCGTCCGGAACCGCTGCGTTGGCCACAACCGGTTTTTTCTTTACCGTAGGCTTAGGTGCTGGAGCAGCCTTGGGGGGAACAGGTCCTACAGACTTGCACTTAACAACAGCCTTTTCGTACGACTCTTTGACTTTCGCTTTCCTAACGTCAGCTAAACCATCCATAAGGGCGTTGAGCGGGCGTTCTCCAACCATCTTCATCAGGGTGCCTAAGCAAGTAGCGGCCTCATTCCGCGCACCTTCAAACCCATCTTCCAGGAGCACAGCTAAAGACTCGGCGAGGGGCTTCACCTGAGCTGGCTGAATGGGCGAAGCACTAGATGCAAGGCAGCGACCAAGGAACTTCAATGTTCCTTCCTTCACTTGCGGGTTTTTCGACTTCATCGCGGGTTCAAGGTCTGAAATGATATCCGATAGCTTACTCTATATTGGCGGGCAGTGAAAAGACATTATACAAGAGGAAAATGCTTACGGTTGCGAATACCGCATCAAGCGCAGAGCCAATCGAGTCCGTGACGCTGGCCTTCCTTTCCTTCATGCGCTCAAGCATGAGAGGCACTACGACCTCCCGATACTTCGCGAAAGCCGTCATCATTCCCTTTGCAAGGTCTTCTATGCAAGCTGTAGCAACCATAACACAGCTGATATTTGCATCCCCCGCGATTCTGGAGGCCAAAGATTTCGCCAGTTCGCCAAGCTCTGGAGCATCTTTGATGCGAGGTGTCGAGGAAAGCAGTGCCAAAAGGTCATCAAGTGCCTCTTTGCGCTCCTTCCATTTAGCTGACTTCAGGGCAGTTTGGAGAGATGGTGAAAGTTTTAGAATGATATCGACAGGTTCTGCGAAGGCCCGCGGGTCAAGACTAACGGCTTCTGGTGGAAAGATATCAGCAGGGTCAGACCAAGCCATACTGTAAGGTTGAATTGCCTTCTTGTTCTCCTTGTGCATCAACATCAGCATTGTCGCCAACTTCAACTGCTTCTCGCGCTTGTTGTCGAGTATGTCTACCAGGTTTGAGGCTGCCTTTGCCCTTCCCATCCTTTTCCATTCCTTCAAACGCTTCCTTTAACTCTTTCACTTGAACAGGTTTTAGGTCTGCTAACCATGGCTCGATACCCGAACCAATAAACTGATATAATGTATGAACGAGCGTTGTTCCTTCTGCACGGACAGTCTTATCGCTATGCGCAAAAATCTTCGGAAGAGCTTTAAGTGCTGGCGGCGCGGGTGTTGTTTGGGTACCAAACGCGCTAACGACAGAATGAATGTGAGATAAGACACGTCATTCCAAGCGAAATTAGAATTAGAGATAGCGATTAAAATGGTGCGACATGGGAGTTGAACCAAGTGCAACACAGGTAAATCGGCACGTTATGATCGGCAAGGTGATCTAGGTAGGTCTGGAGTATGATAGGAATCCAACCACTCACCGAAAGATTTCTTTCAGGGTAGCAATGCATCCCGCAACCGTCTTAGGCTGCTTTGCACCTAGTCCTACCATTATATCGGCCTGTGGAAACGTAGGAAAATATAAGATCATTCGTGTACGATCTTGATATTCCACGTACCACAACGCCTGCGCCACCATTTTCAACCTCGACGTACTGCAAGGCCAGCTCTACTGCCTGTGCTCTGGTTCCCGCTCTAGATGAACCGAAACATTTCTCGACTAGAACAGGCAAGACTGCCTCCCTAGTCTTCGCTGCAGTCTCGCCCGCGTATTTAACAAACGCCACAAGACATTCTACACCCTTTTCCTGTGCTACCGCGTTCGAATCGCCAATTATTCTCTTTAAAAGATCACTGTTGTTGATATAGGGTTTGAAGGCGGGATCGGTGTCCGAAGCCGTGGTCTGAAAGGTTTTGACGAGGGTTTCATAGGCGCTGACGCGAGCTTTCCAATTCTTGTGCGCAAGCCTGTCTGGAACGGATAATGCAGAGAAGTCTTCCTCCTGAGGAGGTGGGCCGTCCATGGCCTTGCGAAGTCAACGAATTGGAACAGATTCCGTTGATGAGCAGGGTTGATGTAGCACGTGACTGATCCAGACTAACATGATAACTAGTATGTAGGAATTTTCGACAAACTATGTATACATAATTCATCGATGAATTACATCTTTGTGATTCCCTACCTTGTAAGGAACCACTGAAGACTTCAACGCCCTGCGAGAGCTGCACCCACCATACCTACAACATCAAGAATCTCTCGGATCTCGTCATCCACAACAATCGCTTCGAGTCTTTGTAGGTGAGCGTCCGTTTCAGAGTGACGTTTAGCGGTTTCGTCGCGTTGTTCCTCTAATCCCAGGTTGTGATACACCACAGATATGACGTACTGGACGTCTGATAATGGTCGAATGAGTTCCAGAGTCTTGAAGTCTGATTCTGATTTCTGGAGATAGGGAAGTGCTTCCTGTAGCACGTCGACTACAAAAGTTTTCACAACAGTTCAAGGTTGAGATTGAATCATAACATACCGCTGGAGTTTCCGGTGGCCATTATGCACCGTGCCAGCGTGAAGCACCCAAAAGCACGCTGTTCAATATCATTGCCACTTATGATCTATTCCGGAGTTGAGTTGACATCTTCTCCACGAAGCTCTCAAACGTGCCTGTGGCATGATTTCCTCTAAAATCCGTCGAGATCTTGTTGACAAGCCAAACTCCAGACTGATATCGGCCAATAGAATAATCCCAGTCCGATAATCACTTGATCTAGACAAAAATTCGGAGTGCCACAGAGCTTTTAGTAATTGCTCAATAGCTGTAGAGGCTTGATCACATCGCTGCACATGTATATGAGGTTAGTTTTATTCCCTTGGCTTGCGTAGAACGCACGTACGCGCATTTGTATGACTTCATATAGAGGATCCTGTATCTTCCCAGATCCTGACTTCGCATCATAAAGATATTCTCTAGGATTATATTGTCCGGGAGGACGTCGCGGAATGAGAAATTCATTGAAAAGACGATCCTGACCACTGATACTTGGGTTAAAAGCGGGGGGGAAGAGTCGTCCACTAGTCTACCTACCGACGGGTGGCACGCAGGACAAGGATATGCCAGATTTCGTGCGCCCATGATACATAGTCGTTTAGCGAGAGGCCCCTCCAAACATTTGGTTCCAAAAGCATCGTCAAGGCTTTACCATACGAACCTTGCCGCGCTAACTGCACTGTGTCAACCACCCAAGCTTCTTGAAACATCAAGGTCACGTACTTTATATGCTTTATTGAGTAGTACAGTGATTCTATTGTTATCATCGCACCCTTCCTCCGTAAATGCTATTACCACGTTTTCTTCAATAGCTGCAAGTGCATCACATCCTACCCAGCATCAGCCAAGCGCGGCCCCAAGAATATGAAACATACCAGCGGCAGCCCATACAACAGATTGCACTGCATGTTGCGCCCATTGTTCCTCTGCCACTGGCAAGGCAAGTTGCACATCGAGCCAATGGTCATACAGGCCAATTGCGTCATAAATTTTTGTAAAAGCTGCACTTAATGGTTGCCCCTACCATCAGATATTTAAACATATTTGTGCATATAAAACGACATCAAACCACATTTTGCTCATCCATGAGTTTTTTGACATCAAACAAGACTTCCAGAGGGTGAAGATCTGGCTGAATCTCATTGAGGGTGGGTTTTCGACCTGAGATTGTAGGCGGGAGTCGATGCAACATACTGAGTTTAAATGAGGAACTGACTTGACAAAATTCAGGAAGGAACTGACCTGATACAATGCTGTAGTGTTACTTTATCACCACTCGTTCGAGCAACAGTAATAGCTTCGGATAAAAGCTACAAAAACATCCAAGTCAATGGTGCCAAAGGGGTGTGTATAATGTTGAATTTACATTGCGTGCAGCTGTGATCTCATCGCGGAGGTAGTGCATTCGAACCAAATTGAGCAATGCATGTTGCCGAACACCCCTCCCAATAAATGGTCAGTCCAAGACCTGCCTCAAGTAACATGCACTTACGAGTCATTGCTCTCATGAAAGTGTTGTTCGAAGAAGCGCCTCAGATTTTCGGTGGCGGTTTTCTCGTCCCCGGTGGCTAGTCCCTTCTCCCACCTGAATAAGGGTGTTTGGCATGGAAGTATTTAAAGAAAAGAACAGACCAAACCAGCTTACACTTCATATGCGTCAGGCTTGGCCCACGACTTCTTGTCTGCCTGGGTCTTAAATATTAACAGATCTGCTGATTCATGGTCGTCATAAATGGAACGGGAAAATCCGTAAAAAACATACCATTGTTCAGTTGATCTCTTCGAATAGGCTCATAACCCGCTTGAGAATTGCCGGCACACCAGAGTTGATAATCACTCTGCAATTTCACGACACTGGCAAAGGACAACTTGTTGAAACTAACAAAACAACGGCGACAGAAAAAGCCAAAGATTGAGCGACGCATCTGTCAAGTAATTAATCGTTTGGCGTTTGGAGATATGGCCGACGGAAAATTCACAAGAACCGGTGGTTCCTACACGGACTTCAGATAATGACTAGTTGTACGTTCAAATTAGCAACTCACGTCTTCATTTTTTTCCATAAATAATGAGGGTAGGGCTTCACCATGCGAATGGGTCAGACTGTCGCATTGAACAACGTAGTATACGGACTTGCGAAAAAATTGGACATTTGCTCCACAGTTTGTAAATCTGTGTGCTGCATGATACAGTAAACTATCGGAAACAGATACTTATAACAACTTCTAAGGCTCACTACTGCTTGAAACGATGCCAACAGGCGTCGCGCTCCCTCAGCGTCTGCCTTTGAGCCCTGACTCAATGCGTGTAGCAATTCACGATGCGATTTTGGAGGTGAAACCTGGCATGTCATCAATAGGTGTGTATGGATTGGCGTATGATTGGACAAGCCTCTGAGATTTCATTGAGAAGTTCACGATAAAGATGAAGAGTGAAAGGAGATGGAATAGACTTCGCATCGAGTTCTTTGAATGTCAGGATAAGGATCGCGAGGAGTCCGACGTGGTGAGGCCTAAGAATATGTTCGGTAGGTGGAGGTACGTCGTCCATGTCGGAAGCTAAGCTGGCAATAGCCTAATACTATAATTAGAACTTGAACTTTCAAGTTCGCCGCATTGAATCTACAGCCAACCAATACAGAATGGGAACGAAGCAAAATAGTAAAAGGACAGCCCCTCCCTCTACGGTATCAAAGCCCGTCTCTTCCTTTACTTTTTTTTGTGCTCAGTTATCAGTCAGGGTCCTTCAAAAAAACGCAAACTTGCTCCGAGTCATTCTAATTCGCGTTCTTCGCACGCAAACCACAAGAGCAAAGTAAAGAAGCAAGGGACCAATAGAGATACTATTCCAATACCCTTGATTGACGAAAGTGAGGACGAGGATGTCGACTTATCGGAACAAGACTTGGAAATCCTTGGGTCTGCATCCTTCCTGAACACCCTAGACCACCAGGCAATCGCCAGGTACGAGGTCTGACTCGATTCACGTTTCATTCTAAATTCAGCTCGACAGGAGCAAGAAGGAGACAGAACGACTACATCGCCTCATTCAGCCGAAAGGTCGGGCCTCCACACATGATGACCTTCCTTCTGTCTACTCTCACGACGACGACGACGAGGATGAAGATTCATGGAACTCGGGTATAGGAGAGGATCCTTTTGGGACTTCAGACACAGAGAATGTCCTTTCTGACCAGGACTCCCAATCCTCTCTGCACGACCCGGATGAGGAGATGCCTTATGAGACGAACCCACGAACACGCCGTCGCTCATGGGATCCTGAAAATAAACCTGCTATCAAGCGGTTGCCGATAAAGCTTGCCGATGGCCATATTCGTCAAACCGGCGTTCACGTATCAGCGCTACAACATATCTATTCCGACCATGAAAATGAGAGACAGCAACCAGAAGAAGAGGAATTTCAAGAACTGACACGCGTTGAGGATGTCTCTACAGGGGCCAGGTTTGGACGAGCGGCTGTTGTGGATGTTGTCGGGATACAGCCGAAGAAGGAACGGATACAGAGTGCCAAAGAACAAATCGCTGGAATATGTCAGGAAATACTCTCAGACCCCGAGAACAATGTAAGTTGTATGAAATGTATCACAGCGGTCTGTCTGTTTACACAACGATGTCAGCTTGGCCTTTTAAAACGTCTCCATTCATTCTCCTTGAGGGAAATTCAAACTCCAACCCATCCTGATCCTGTATCGATCGACCAACATGTCAGAAGGCTAGCTATTATTTCTCAACTGGCTGTGTATAAGGATATCATCCCTGGGTATAGGATTCGTCCCCTCACTGACAAAGAGAAGGCGGAAAAAGTCAGTCAGATGGTTGCGCGTACCAGAGATTGGGAACAAGGCTTGGTCACTGTATATCAGACCTATTTGCGATCTTTAGAGGTCGAAATCAAAGGTGATTGGTTACAAATTTCAACTTTGTATAAAGTCTGAAACGGGAAAGGAAAGATCACTCCAACTTGGCGCCTGTGGCTCTTCAATGCATGTGCGCTTTGCTAAGTGAAGTTCCTCACTTCAATTTCAGAGTCAACCTCATGAGCTGCATTGTCGCTCGACTGAGTAAAAAGTCTTGGGATGAGGTACGATATATTTCACTTTTTGCACTAGTAGACGCAAATGATCTCTTGCTAGACCTCGGATTTCTGCCTCAAAACTCTCATCAAGGTTTTTAGCGAGGACCTTACCGGATCCTGCTCCCTGGATATCGTCCGATTACTGAATCGTATGATAAGAGAGCGACGATTTAATGTTTACCCAGACGTACTTTCGTGCCTTCTCCATCTGCGACTCAAGACGGAGCTTGGAGTGAGAGCTTCCCATTCGATGAGCGATCGGAACACTTCCGCAAAGTCGATGTCGAGTGGCAGAGCAGCTTCTAGACGAGCAAAAGGAAAGACGGTTGATGAGCCCCACTTCACTAAAAAGATGAAAAAAGTCCTCAGAGATAAAAAAGAGATAGCGAAAGAATTTCGTGAAACAGAAGCCGAAGTTGACAAAGAAGAACGAGCACTTACAGCAAGTTGATCTCCTCTGTGTTTCCGACCCTTTTATTTATTTATTATTTCGTTTCAGCACACGGAAACCCTGAAACTCCTGTTTGCCATGTACTTCCGAATCCTGAAAAACCCTCGTCCTACTCCGTTGCTTCCAGCAGCGTTGCATGGCATATCCAAATTTGCACATCTCGTTAATATTGATTTCTTCAAAGACCTCATGCAGGTGTTGAAGGATCTCATTTCACAAGAGGCACACCCTACTGATGAATTGTTAAATGGCGCTAAAACCATACGTCGACGTTTGTTGTGCATTGCAACCGCATTCGAACTACTATCGGGCCAGGGTACGCTGATCGCGCAGTTGCTAATTATGGTTGCTCATCTTTGATTGTAGGAGAAGCCCTGAATATCGACCTGAATGATTTCATATCCAGCTTATACGCTGCCATTTTGCCACTGAGCCTCACAGACGACATTGCTACCGTTCAGCCAGGACATCCTCATTCCGTGGCCGACATGTTGTTCCGCACATTGGACATTGTTTTTTCTCCTCACACTGCTGGGAGTGCTGGCCTGCCATGGCGCTCTGCTGCTTTTGCTAAACGATTGCTAAGTGCATCCTTGCATTGGCCACCAGCAACAGCTCTTCGGGCAATCGATTTTGTTCGCGGACTGATCGCCAAAGATCTGAAGTTGGAAGCACTCTTACACACCGAAGATCGTATCTTTGACGGTATCTATCGACCCGACGTAGATGATCCGCAAGTCTGTTGCCCATTTGGGACCTCGTTCTGGGAACTCCATGCTTTGCATAAAGCACACTGGCATGCTAAAGTGAGAGAGGAGGCGGGAAAACTGCTGAGCTTCACCCGCAAGTAACATGAGTGTGGTGTCATTGATTAGGGTACCAGCTACATAATTATCCTACACATGGTCAAAACGTACATGATCTTCCAAGCACAACATTAAGTACACGAGCACATGTCCCAAATTTATGATACGCAGAATTGAGTTCAAGACAGAATACGAATAAGAATATCCCCAAGTTCGAAAGAAAAGATCAAAAGGCCGTTGCTTGTCGCATGGTGTCCACTGATATCAGTGGAAAGGAAAGGGACTGTCGATAAAAGGGCAAAGATTGAGGCGAGGGCAAGCACGAGTAAATTGTTGAAAAATTGGGTTGGGGAGGTTGATCAGGGATCATGTCCGTTGACTTGCACGTCTGATAGCCTATCAACTCTGCAGATGGCATGCCGTTCCTTCGATCCAGGTCATAGATGAGGTAAATCAAGGTTTGTTCATCCACTATAATCTCTTGGGTTAGTCTCGTTGGAATGGCTAAAAAGAAAAGTTAGCATGGTGAAGCTGAGGAACCGATGGATGTCACCCACAAGCATCAAGCCATCGACATCTAGTGAGAGAAGAATCGGGAAAGATGGCAGTCACCCGGCCAAGCTCAACATTAGAAAGACCGAGCATTCCGACCTCCTCTGAAATGCACACATTGGCAGAATACACCTTGGTGATGCACTTTGCGGAATTTGCCCACGCGCCGGAAAGACAGACACTGGCGGCAAAACCATGTAGCATTGGTGGACTGCGTATATCATCCACCGATGTGATACACAACTTCAACTTCAAAGCTAGCCATGCGCGTCTCGACTGAGACGGCAAAAGCGCATCCACATGGACAGAAAATGGTGTCATACCATCAGCAAGCAAGCAGACAGTCTTGACCCTGTTGACACCCGATGTATGCGGCAAGGAGGGATCAACGCTCCGAGGTTGGTTTGAAACGGTTGGTTGATGTGTCTCAGGACCGGGCTTGTACGACCGAGAGCCTCGTGGAGATGGAATAGTCGGGCCGGAGAACGCTGGAGGCGATGAGTTATCAAATGGAGACGCGGTACTTCGGAACAATGAATGACTCTGTTGTGAATCTGTATTCGTGTGGAAGGAAAACGCTGAAAGGCCGACGGGCAAGGCTGAGTCTATACTAGTTGACGAGGATTTCTGTCGAAACAAGGCGGAAGAGGAGTCTGAGTTTGTTGACAGATTAGCGGTTGGGGAAGGAGGAAATTCGGCATGCAAATGGACGGACGGGGAGACGTCTGGAGATGTGGACTTGGATGATGGGATATCGTTTTCGTCGGAATCCAGCGATATATCACAGCCGTCCTCCACTTTTATCAAGGCTAACATTCCTATCTCAAGCAAAAGCTCTTCTCCACCGGCTACTAGATAGAATTCTAAACTTAGGATACTCAGTATGAATGGTACGGGAATACAGAGTGACGGTACTAACCTGGCTCTCCTTTCCACATATTGCGCAGAACCTGAATATGACTGGCGACCTGTTTTTTAGTTCGACTGATGCCAGCCTTTAGCAAATAATCGACCAAGAACTGATTCCGCCATCTACTGCGACCGCGAGACTGAGTATATGTTGCCCAAGGTGATTTCCAGTATTCTCGTAGACCTGATGGCTTAGCAGTGAGTGAAATATTAAGCGATGTAAGGATGGAGCGCACCCTGGACGAAGATCTTCTCAATGAATTCAGGCCAAACCTCCTCACCGCTTCCGTCCTTCAAGAGTTTGCGGTGCTTTCGTTGGGGGGTTAGAGTTTTCTTAGGAGGAGAGTCTGGAATGTTTGTGTTGTCGTCCATTGGGGGGGAGGAAGAAGAAGAAAAGGATTAGGAAGAACTTATATGTAGGCTCATCTGCGATCTTGGGTTTGGTTCCGGTACGGTGTTGTAGGGGAGATCCGAGATCCGGTACAGAATAGGAAGGTATAAACCGGGGTTAGGGAGATGGTGGGAAGAGGTTCCATGTGGGAACTGACTTGGCTCACTTTGTACTTTCTTGTCATTTGAATCAGATCTCAAGCTTTCAAGCTTCAAGGCTTGATCATGTCTGATAGTACTCTCACTCGGAAATGGCTGCGACAGATTGTACAAGCTTATTCTCATAAAGATCGCGTTTATATCGATGTAGACTCTGCTCTCACTCGTTTCTCTACATTGCGCCCAAAATCTGATGTTTACAGTTCAGTCTTTTATCATCCATCTCATCCTTTTCATCTCATCTCTCTCTCTCTCAGTTTTCGATGATGGTCGCTCCCAGTTACTTCTCTGTCTTCACGGTCTCCTTCCCATCTCTTTTCGCGGTGCTTCCTATAACATACCCGTTGCTGTCTGGTTAACAACTGACTATCCTCGAAATCCCCCCATCGCCTATGTTACACCTACTAGTGATATGCTCATAAAGGCCGCTAAATACATCGATGTCAGCGGCAGATGCAATATTGAATACATCCAGAATTGGGCCCGCAAGAACGAGGCAAGTATCTACTTGGTAGATCTCTACGTCACTTAGTCCGTCTGTAGGCATGTAACTTATCCGCATTGCTGGAAGCATTGCAAGAGCAGTTCTCTCGCGAACCTCCTGTATATGCAAAACCGCAGAATAAAACACCTTTACCATCCGAGACTCAACCTTCTGCTTCTCGAGACTATCAAAGCAAGCCCCCTCCGCCTCTACCACCTTCCTCTTCACCCTCTGCAGCTTCCTCCCCACCACCCGTCTCACCACCGTCTGTGACTTCAACACCCCCTGCAATTCCTCCCAAACCGGCGTTGCCAGTCTCTCCACAGCTTTATGCTCAACATGTAAGTGTTGGGCCATCCCGGCTCACAGCTCTCGAGCCATCCTCTCCTCCCCCTCCTCCACCAAGACCACCATATATTGGACCTACGCAACGCACAGGTCCATATGCTGTAGCTCCGGTCACCCAATCACATCCTCAAAGCAAGGGAGTAGTTGTCGACACTTCCTCTACACCTGGTTTTACTCCGGCAGATGTTCATGACGCTGTCCATCAGCATCGATCAATTCCAATTGCCTCTTCCGCGGCTACTGCGTACTTTCACTCCTCGCAAGTGGGTTCGTCGAGTTCTACAGCATCGCCGTCATACCAGCCACAAGTCCCAACGCAAAGCCCACAACAACAGACAATGGTTTCTGAGCTACCTTCTATTTATCCCAACCTTCTTGACGAGGATTCTCCGGAAATACCAACCTCACTTTCTCCTCAGAACTCGGCCATACCCCCACCCCCACGTCCTCCGAACCCAGAGACACTTCGCCTCCACGCTCAAGTCCATCATAAATTGATGTTAGAGCTTAGCTCTCTTTCAGAGGCACTAGTGACAGATGCTGAACGATTACGTGCTCATCAAACAGACCTTCTTAACGGGGAACCTGCTATTCGCGACGAGATGGCACGTTTGGAGGCTGTGCGTACCGTGTGCAACACTGTAGCAGGCAGAATGAAAGGCTTGATTAACCAGGCAGAGACAAATGTAGCAGAGCTTCGTCGGAAGGGGGATCCAGAAGTTGATGAACTCGTTTGTTCTACCACCATAGTTCACAACCAGTAAATTTTTGTTTTGCTTGCACACGCTCAAACTAACTGTTAATAGACTCGTTACCCTCGCTGCTGAAGACAACGCAATCGAAGACACCATTTACCACCTGCACCGGGCGCTAAATGCCGGCCGAATGGATCTCGAACGGTTTTTAAGGGTCCGTTTTTTTCTTGTTCACTCCATTCTCAGTGTCATGTATGAACTTTGACCATCCAGAGCACACGACTTCTAGCAGAAGAACAGTTTATGAAACGGGTACTGATTGAAAAGATTCAAACGGGGATAATGGGCTGGTCGATGGGATCTGATTGGTCTTGATTAGGCACAAGGAATCGTGTAGATCTATCCATGTTCCGTTGTATGTTCTGGGGCGCTCGGCTGGCATGTTTCTTCCTTATCCGTCGTTGACTCCCAATTTCACATGAAGTCCGGTTCTTGATTTAGGGCTTCGTAAGCATGGAGCAAGACTGCGCCACTCCTACTTCAGGAATTTGGGGTTCGCTTCACTTTTGGCCATGTCTAGAACAGACTAATAGAACTTCGCTTCTGGCATCTCACAGAGCCCGATCAGCGATGCTACGTATCTGTAACAAGCTACAAGCTAATAATACCTAAAGTACATACAAATCAAGACTATAGCATAAAATAAAACAACGCCGATCTAAATTTCGGGGAGGTACCTATTCTTGCACCTGTTGTTTGACACCAGCACCTGTTCCCACCCACCGCCACACCCTCATTTCGTCTCCTCCCTGGACCTCCTCGAGATTGGTTCTGACATTTGCATTTCCCTCGACCACATGCTCAACATGATTCCATAGTCTGCTTCGCGTCGAAATAGAGTGTTCATCTTGTAGGATAAGATCACGGAGCTGTAGCGAGGAAAGATAAGGTTGGGGTGCCGTGACTGGGTCCGTGTGATGCGCAAGTTCCTGATTGCGTAGGGTGTCGAGTGCAATCTGAACCAACTCGGCAACGCGCTTGTTCTCTATTTGCCTTTGAGCTTTCCGCGCTCGGGCATATAATAGTCCAACAAAAGCAACAGCTAAACCTGCGTAGAACAATTAAGTTCCGATCTAGCATGGAACAAAAGGACAAACCTAAAACTGTCATACGCCATTCGGCCCATATTTCCCTCGACCGGACTGTAAGGGTGCATTCCCATGTCAGATGGGGGGTTTTATGTGCAACATAGCGATGATTTCTTCGAAGAAAATAAGGACGCAAGAATTTGGATATCTAAAACCAGTGCTCACTGGGGATCCTCTCCAATAATAACACCACCCCACTGGATCAACTGTTGAATGGCTTCGTTGAACGTGTCATCAAATGTGGCGAGAAGATGAGGCTAAGCAGAATGTTAGACAAGGTAAGGAAACCATCAACTCAAGACTTACTGGGGTCTTCTTCTTCATTACATCCCTTAATCTTTCCAACTCCACGCCCCATTTCTTTGCATCACCTCCATCAATATCCATGACGACATCATCTATCGCTTTCCCCCCAGCACACAAGCGATGCCCCCTCTCCTGGCCAAGCAACGATTCAATGGCCTTACCAAGTGCACCGATGTTCCTTTTCCTTTTAGGATCTTCCACGCACCTGGGGGGAAGGGCAACGCTGCCAAACCCAGGAAGCCCATCAAGACCTGTTGACAATACCTTCCACAGCAGATCAATCGGGGGTGACTCTAATGATAGATTGGCATCGCGTGGAGATGCCGAGGGAGGCAGGAAAGAAAGAAGAGGGTATGCACGTAGAAGATATCCAACATCGCAAACAACACTGTTTTGTGAGCATGTCGCGTGGTCGGGGCAGGGTGCACATGAATCCGGATGAGGTAAGGGGAGCAGTGGCGGAAGTGGGCAGGGTGTTAGGTCGTCTTCTTCGATGTTCGACTGGACCGTCAAGGATGGGAGGTACAAGAGGGTTCTGTTCTCTCTGTTACATGAATCTACGGCAATGCGCTGTCCCCTCAGCGCTTCTAAATAATTGTTTGTCCTGCTTCCCCTATCACAATAACCTATGGGCGTTGACTCCATTTTATAGTTGAGAACAACGCCAAAAAGCACGAGCATAGCAGTTGTGTAAAGTAGCTGGAGGATTCGTGATGTGCTTGACCCATGGCCGCGGGACGAAGTGAGAGGCCTTGAAATTCCTTGACCACCTTCGGCAATCCGTTGTGAGATAGCGATGGTCTGGTCCGCCGATACAGCAGGCTTGAAATCATCTTCCACATTCTGTTCTTCTTTGACAATAGAAGATTCCTCCGCCTGAGGGAGGTCCGGTTCATGGGTGGTATCATCAACCACCTCACTGTATTCTGTCTTGAGCTCAACTATTCTCAGTGGGGATGTCCGTTGTGTGGAAGTGGCACGGATAAACTTGGGTGCAGGTAATCTCTCAAGCGCAGGCAATTGAGGGTCGAAGGTGGACTGTGGCGGAGAGAAATGTGACTCCTGGAATACGAGTGGGCGGGAAGGTGAAGGAAGCATCTGAGGGGGAGCAGAGGATGATTTTCGCGAGATTCGCGGGCCTGCGCTTTTGCGGCCTGCTTTCGAGCGTATGGGGGAGGGACGAGCTGGAGACGATGACTCAGCGCCGGATTGAAAGATGTTATTATCCTCCCAGCCACTGTCTTCATTTGCCTTATGCAATGTTCAAATGGGGCTTTTTGATAATACAGAATCATTTACCGTTTGTGACACACGACGGCCGTGAACACCAGCAGCCTCCGTCTAAGAACAGGGACATGATCAGATCGGCGTTAACACGCTACGTTCGGAAAACATACCGCCTTCTTGCTTCTGCCAATCTTCCTGACAGGTAATTCATCTTCTTCCGGTTCACTTTCTTCAGCAAGGGCAGGTGGGGCGGCACGTGATTTACGCGATGGTCCACCCAGGGTTGGTTGCGCGGATGAACGTCGACGTTTCGACTGAAATATCAATCAGTAAAAGGAGAACGAGGAGAGATTAGGTCCATACTGCCTCTGGACGAACGGGCGAAGTGTCTTCCTCCTGCACTGGCGCGCGTGAGAGACGACGGGAAGCCCTTCTTACAATCGGAGCCTTGTAATCTGATTAGCCAATGCCAGACCGCGAGTGAACAAGTTCCACCTTGGATCCGCCATTCAAAGGTTGACCAGAATGGCCGTCGATGATACCCTCGTCGCTAGCCAAGCTATTGTCCTTCTTGAGACGCTCCTTCTTGAGTTTGCCTACCTTGGCTTTGATTTCATCGTTAAAAATCTGTACCAGCTTTGGTTTAGAATAAGGGGTAGGATAGTGGATATTGTGATAGCCGAGGACACCGAGAAGTTGGGGATTAGTGAGTGAGGCGGGATCGAAGTCAGGGTCAAGATATTCGCCAAGATTGATAACCTGGGAAGTGGTCAAGCGGGACATTTGAAGACGAACGATTGGTTTAATAAGAAGCTCTGAAATGAAAGCCTGAGAGAGAACTTGAGGAGCTGTTCACTGTCGTGCAACTGTCATGCAACTTGTAGTGGCACGATGAAAACATTCAACGGTCTCAGTTTCACACGTTCATTGTCAACAACTCAGCTACATCACGTGACGTATTGTACTTATTCAAAATCGGGTCGTCGCAGTCCTGCTGGCCCAAACCACTTCCCCCTCGTCTGTGGGAACAATAAGCTAAACCACAATTTCAACAAGGTTACGAAATTACCATGAAACTCCAGTATACGGTAGGAAATACATCCTTGTTGAACACTCAGTAACACCCACATGCAGAAGTGCGGAACATGTACCTTTTTAAGGTGATAGAAAAATCTGCAGGTACAAATGCTCGAACATCGTAACAATGTAAAAAGCCCTTAAAGACCCACCGATGACTCTTTGCTTGGTTAAAAAAACTCGCGAAGGACTCCTTCGGCTCCAGACCATATTTGACTTCGGCCAACATCAATTCACCATAGCCTGTCAGGAGCTGTTTAGTATATAATCAGCTACCAATATCCTGGAGTGCAAGAAGGAACACCAACCGGGCAACTCGTATATCCATCATACTTTGCAGTACTGACTTTACCCGTATCCATAACAGAGAATAAATTCTCTGTTAGCACAGGGCCCTGAGACGTGATTGCAGCCACAGTTTTGGATGTCGGGAGTGATGAACAATCTCCCAAGGAAAAAATGTTCCCAAAGTCCGGATTCACGTGTCGAAGACTGAACTGGTCAACTTGAACCCAACCATCGCCATCACAGATTGGAGATTGCTTCAAAACATCAAGAGGCCCCATTGGAGGTGTAACATGCAACAACGTGTAGTCGATGTCCGTGCTAGATCCATCAGATTTCTTGAAAACCGCCTTGTGGTTAGCAGAATCGATCGCAACAAGATTATGCTGAAAGTGCCCGCCCACTCCGCGCTGTATTCGAAGAGCATCGAGTGCGTCAGAATATTTTTTGACGCTGAACATAGTTGGCATGCCGGTATAAAAATCAATTTTTATATTCTGGCTATGTTGCGTCCTTCGATATCTATCCCAAGCCATCCACATGATTTTTTGAGGGGCTGTAACAATTAGTGTCAAAGCCTGAGGAAACACGAAACAAATATGGGATATTACCACCAGCACATTTAATGACTCCCGCAGGCTGCGTGAAGATCGCGTTGCCGGCACGAAGTGCTTCTAGATCATCCCAAACTTTGTCACAAGTTTCAAATGAATATATCGATGATACCCCCGAAGCCGGATCTGCTAGGGCACTCGAAAGCCCTTGGATAGCATTCCAATTGATTTGAAGTCCTGCAGCAACAACAAGCATGTCATACGACAGGTGCCTACCAGAATCGGTTACGACCGAGGATGATCTGGGCGAAAATGTTTTGACGTCTTCTGGAACGTGTGCAATGTGTTTTGGTACGAGGGACGCGAATGGACGACGGAATTCCGTCTTTGGTCGTAGTCCTGCGCCCACCAGAGTCCTACAAAAATCATTAGTGAGAGCTCCAGCAGCATCGTGTGGTATTTACCACCCAGGCTAACACCAGGTTTGAGTGAGCTGCAATCGCATAAACGCGTCCGAACAGCAAATATACATACTTGATAATAATGGTACTCTGCGCCATCAACAATCGCTACATCCCCTTTATTCAGCGGTTTTCCGGCTGCCTTAAAGCGGTTATAAATTTGGTGAGCGACGGACAGGCCACCGCTGCCTGCCAAGGTGAGAGTATCAAGGAGAGAAACATGGTCTGGAAACACGATGTTGAACGTACCACCACCAACCACCAGCACTTTAAACTTCTCCTTGTCTGATGTGGGGATGCTTAGAGAGCGAAGATGGGTTAATTGACTTGCTAATTTGACCCCAGAAACAACGTTGCGAGAGAAGGCCTGCATCAAGAAGTTCTAAGAGTCTAAATTGTTGAACGTGAAATTCACGGATTGCTAACGTCATCCTGGGCATGAATTGCGTGATGAGTTGTGTTTGTGGTCTCGATAGCTAGTATCGGCCAGTATCGAGACATTAGCCTCGTTAGCCTACCCCTTGCAATGTACGGTATTCTGGGCCTGATACCATGGTTGAAGATGCTTCAAATCTCGCGAGAGTTGTGATTGTATCTTTCATTGTCCTCTTTGATATTTTTTCTTTTGCTCTTGAGCTCAAAGTAATTTTAATGTCTTGACGGTGTCTCACTGCTCACTCCCCCCATTTCTTGAGCCCATTTGTGGAATTTCTGCACTCTTAATATTCCCACTGATTTAAATTCTCGACTTATCGCGTGCACAGCCATTGTGACTTGAATGAAAATCCTTCAAGTTGGACCACTGTATCCAACCGGGCCCCCCATATTCCCCTGCCACAATATAACAAGCTTCTAGGCGGGCGGCGGCCCGCCTACATGTGCTTATACCTTAGGTGTCTTCATTCACCTTTACACTATCCAGGTTTTTGTATTTTTAACTTTCCTATTACACATCCATCCTTCAGTTGTGTTCAACCCCCAACTAATTACACTTCAGACAGCTTCACCCATCTGCTAACCTTGCATGTTATCCAATTGAAGTCGTGTAGCCTGTGCATGCTAGCATAATTAGTCCGATTCAGTATTCCACATGATGAGCATAAGGGCATTGGTATAAAGTAGGTCATTAGATGCTATGAGGAGGTGAATAGAAAATCCTTCGTCTTTACCTTTTTGTATTTTCCTTTTGGGAGTTTATTTTCGACAGATTTGGACAAACACGCGGGCCAGCACTTCTGGCACCCGCAATTTCACCCGAGCCCAATTTGAGATCATGGCACTGGCGACAGAAAGCCCAGCGGGTTGATCATCATCTAGAGTAGGTGACTCAGGCTTGGGCTGACTCGGATAGCTTTCGGCGCTTGATGACAGCAATCTACTAGTATTGATGACTTTTGCCAATTGACAGATATACAAAGATAGAGGCAACGTTGCCATGTCTATTATTAGTAGGTTATGTTTTCCGTTTCCATGGACACTGCACTCCACATGCAACCCTTAATAAATCTTCATACAGCACTGCGCTTATCTCCACCATTCCTCCTTCCCTTTCCTTCTGTCGTTTCTTTTCCCTTCGTTTGTTTCCGTCTTTCTCTCTCATCAGAGTCCAAGTTGATCTTCGACTAACTTGACATTTTCGAGATCACTCTTTGAAAGAGACTTTCAACAAACCCTCTGGGAGGTTCTTCAGTTTTCAGTCCAACGTCCCTTGCAATTTCGTCATTCATTTTGAAAATATGGTTTTTATTACTGGTTTCGTGGGAGCTGTTCTTTTGTCTGGCTTTGCTTCGGCTGTGCCTCGCCCTCAGGTCAGCCCAACACTTTCTACAGTCTCAGCTGCGACCGGCACTCCTGCCACTACTTCGTACGTCCGCTTCTGCTTTACAAATGCAACCTATTTATGATGGATATTCCTAGTTCCACTGTCACTACCTCATCGAGCGCTGGTGGTACCTATGGATCTGGCGGCTACAGTTCCAGTGGTGGTGCTGACTCGTCGTCATCGTCGCTTGCGACCTCGACCGCTTCTGCATACGGATCCACCTCTACCCCAACTTATGGTTCTGGTTCTTCCAACTGGGGAGGTTCTAATTATGGTGATTGTGTTGCCCGTGAGTCAGCCTAACACATTCACTTTAAAATGAGAAGAATATGCCCTTATTCCGATATGCGACAGAATGCGTAGCTTCTTTCGGCGCACCAGCAGCATCTTATACACCCACGGCTACGGCTACCAGTGGCAGTATGGGTAATTCCGCCTCTGGTGCTACCCTCACGGTGGTCGTCGCTCCAACACAAGGAGTCCTTCGCTACATTCCTTTCGCTGTAAATGCATCAGTTGGCGACACCATCAAGTTCATGTGGGGAGCCAACAACCATACAGTCACAAAATCGTCCCAGCTGACGCCATGCAACAAGACCGCCGACGCCTTGTTTGCTTCTGGAACCCACAGCAAAGACTTCGTGTGTAAGTTGGCCATGCGGTATACAGTTAAATATTGTCTCATTGTTGCTGTAGTCACACAGGTTGTGAATGATACAAGCCCGACTTTCTACTACTGCGGGACGCCCGGCCATTGTCAGCAAGGCATGTTTGGTATCATGTAAGTTGGCTTGCTGGGGCATAGGACAAGAACGCCTGACAAATCTGATCCAGTAACCCTCCAAATGCTCTCGGTTCTCCGACTTCAGTTGCTGGGATGATGTCATCTCTGAGTGCCAATGTATGTATTTGTCCATCCGAAGTATTTCATTCAGCTGACGTTCACTTGTCCTCAGAGCTCTGATGTTTCTGCTTATGCATCTTATACCACAAAGATGACGGCAAACAACAACAAGGCTGCCAATTGGGGGGCAAACATTGACATGGCTTCTTTGCCAGCGTGGTCACATCAGCATGTGGCTGAGAATGTGCTTTATACTCGCAACTTTCTTGCATCCAATTCGGAAGTATTGAAAGACAATGGCTTCATTGACCTGAGTTCGGCCAGCTCCACGCCGTTGATGATACCTCAGGATGTTAGTGCCGCTCTCAGCAATGCTACCCCGTCGAGCGCTGTAACGTCTAGTACTCCCCTATCCACGAGTACTTCCACCTCCTCGCCCGTATCCTCCTCCACTGGAACAGCTTCTGGCTACTCGAATGGAGCTGGCTCCCTAGCATCACCACCAAATGTCTTTGTCGGTCTCTTTGTTGCTGGTGCAACCTTGTTTGCACTATAGAGGGTTCCTGAGACATGTGCACTCGTTATTGCTAGCAATAACTACCATACTTTTCCTATATTCAGTGATGGACTTCAACGCTGGACTGTTTATCTTGTTTATTTTAAGTATTTTGCGTCACTTTCGTTGCTTCCTGGCCTGTATTATATAAGCGCTGGGCCCAATCAATCAGCTTGAAATTACTGAAGGACAGATTCTCATTTAAAAGCCAAAAATTTCATCTATTTCATCTTTCTCGATACGTTTCTTCAAACGCTTCTTGCTTCTTTGTTGGGTGTGTACTTTGTCGTGAGAATTTTCTTGGTCTGAACTAGCACTCTTGATGACAGTCAGCCGGACATCTGTGTGACCTCAGAACAAAATAAGTCTTGCAATGTACATATGAAATCGCTTAGAAACGTACAAAGCGGAAGGGGTCCCATTGTTGGGGATGGATCTGTGGTCGTCACTTCTGTCATGGCTGAAGACAAAGTGGTGAAACGCTCTTCCTTACTCCCATCCATGCTGATCAATACCGCCATGGTGGGGGCCTTGCTGTCCGATCCATGAACTGGCCATCCGATATCAGGTGCCTAATATGATATTGATAACTATCAATACTCTAGACACGGGGAGAAAAACATACGGATACTACTTCCAGGATTCCCCGTACCGTTTCAGATGTGGCTTGAATTGCCTCCAGTATTTCTAAACATATAGTTCCGAGTCTTGACACAAGAGCTAGTAGCGTCAAGATAAGTTGAAGGAATGCACCTGATTGCATTGCAAGTGTGAAGAATCTGGTCATATATGTCAGTAAAAGGATTCAAGACCACGCGGACATACCTGTACGCGTCTACTAGTCGCGTATACATCTAATATATATAGCATGACTAATTCTAAAGGCATTAAGCACGGTAAGTACTATACCTTGTTCACCAAAGCGGAGGATGCAGACAGCCTTTCTGTGGTAAACAACATAGAAGGGATATCGGGAAAATGAGTCCACGAGCCCTTGACAAGCTTTGGACTAAGAAAACACGATTCACGAGGACGAGATCATTTAAATAAATAATCTTACTTTTCATATGCACCTTCACCGAAGAAAGAATGACGCAAAATCTCAACGACAATGTCTATGCGGATGCCCTCCAGCCGACCAGAGTATCTTCGTACTTCAACTACGCGTCTCCAAAACAAGGCTCCCCGATGCTGATTCCTTCCCTTGTAATACAGCCTCTCCAGAATCTGAGACTCGTCGGTATGCATCTCAAGGGCTATCTGGAGACGCCGAGAGCAGGTTCTGAGATCTTTGAGCAATGTGTCAACCGATGGGTGCGAAGACTGAGACAAAGAAGCTCTCGGAGAGCAGGAGACATGTTGGAAATAGGCTTGTCGATGGTGTGTGTTCATCACAATTTGAATGCATTTTGGCGCGTTGTTGATTACATATGCGACCCAGTGTGCACATTCTCGCCGACTCCCATGATCATTACTGCACAACTATTTCAAGTTCTACGTGGTTTTTAGCATTGGAAATATCTAAACAGTGTTCACTATGGCTCAACCGGGCCAGGATGCGAAATTTTTCCAACGTGGAAAAATTGAGGTCTGCAAGCGTCGAGCTAATTGGGTTGCCCGAATTAAATGTAGAGAAACATAGGAATTTCGCGCAGAACTTCAGGCGGCCGAAACCAAGGACAAAAAATTTGTCAAACGGAAGACTGCACTCAAGAAGATTGTTGCGAACATCACAATGGGAAACGACAGTCAGTTTAACTTCTTTTCATTGCGAAAGTTTGGTAACGACTGTTCCAAAGTGTCGCCCTTGTTTACCGATGTCGTTCAATGCCTGGGTACTCCATTGCTCGAGATTAAAAAGAGTTTGTCTATCCTTGGAATCTCTTAAGGCGGTTTTGATGCAGAATTTATAGTGGTTTACCTCTTCCTCGTTAGTTACGGGAGATCAAAGCCAGACCAAATCCACCTTGTCATCCCGAATTTTCTTCAGGTAGGGTTTATTTGAAGCACGAGGCACAAATATTGAAATGAACACAGGACTGCAACGATCGAAACCCCCTTATACGAGCCCTGGCAATTCGTACTATGTCATACATTCCCATCCCTGTTGTCACAGATGCCTTGACAGAAAACTTGAGACACTGCCTGAAAGACCAAGATCCCTATGTCCGCAAAACTGCTGCGATCTGTGTGGCGAAGCTTTACTCCGCGGATCCGAGACGAGCCGAGAAAGCGGGATTTGTGGAGATGCTTCGAGACCTTATGCTCGATAGCAATGCCACTGTGGTGGCCAACGCTGTGGCCGCTTTGTCAGAAATTGGCGATAGACATGATGGAGTCATTTTTAAGCTGAATCTTGTGACGGCTAACAAACTCCTGACGGCGCTTGGTGAAAGCTCAGAGTAAGACTTGTTATAAACTTCAAAGTCTGTGCTCAGTATATCATTCCAGATGGGGCCAGATATACATCCTAGACTCATTGCTGCGCTATGTTCCTGAAAGGCACGCTGACGCTGAGATCATGGCAGAACGAGTTGTTGTTCAACTTCAGCACGCAAATTCGGCGGTCGTCTTGACCACGATCAAAACTCTGTTATACCTAATGAATTACATGGAGAACAGGCGTTTGATAGACTACTGTTGTAAAAAGATGGGCCCTCCACTAGGTTAGTGCAAGGATAGAGAATGGATTCCTGTGGGTCTGATGTTAGGTCATTTCCAGTGGCTTTACTTTCTTCGGGACCAGAAGTACAATATGTCGCACTGCGGAATATTTTGCTCATCATTCAACGGCGGCCAGCTGTCCTCAAAAATGACGTCAAAGTTTTCTTTTGCAAATATAACGATCCCATTTATGTTAAGCTCGCAAAGCTGGAAATCATGTATCGATTGGCGCGTGCTGAGAATGCCACAGAAGTCTTAGCCGAATTGCAGGAGTAGGTATTGTACACTGTCTGCACCTTAATACTAACACTTTAGCCACTCAGGTATGCTTCCGAAGTTGACGTGGACTTTGTGCGTAAAGCTGTCCGTTCCATTGGTCGGCTCGCCATCAAAGTAGAAGCTGGGTCGGATAACTGCATCCAGGCACTGTTGGATCTCATCCAGACGAAAGTGACATACGTAGTACAAGAAGCAGTCATTGTCATCAAGGATATTTTCCGCCGCTATCCTGGAAAATATGAAGGCATCATTCCCACTCTATGTGAAAATATGGATTCCCTGGATGAACCAGAGTCGAAGGCTGCTATGGTCTGGATTTTAGGCCAGTTTGCCGACAGAATAGACAATGCCGACGAACTGTTGGATGATCTACTCTACACATTCCTAGAAGAGAGCGTAGAGGTAGTTCACCTTATTCACTTCCTTCACTTCGATCTCTGACTAAGTTGGAAAGGTACAACTCGCGTTGCTGACAGCGTCAGTCAAGTTGTTCATCTATAAAGCCAAGTCAGATACAACCAAACAACTTGTGCACAAGGTCCTTAAATGGGCCACCGAAGATGTAGATAACCCTGACCTGCGTGACAGAGGCTTCATGTACTGGCGCATGTTGGCGGTTAACCCAGCGGTAGCGGGTGAGATTGTCCTGGCCGAGAAACCTGCAATAACTACCGACTCGGATCGCATGGATAGGGGGGCCTTGGATCAGCTCTTGCTGCACACCGGAACATTGGGTAGCATCTATCACAAAAATCCAGAAGTGAATAATCTGTCGGTCACAGCTGCTATAAACTAATATCTCTTCTAGACATTTATTCGAAACGCAGCAGGGAAAGCATTAATCGATAGCCCAGCATTGAATGCTCACTCGCGTGCCGTCCTTGTTCCGCTTCCCCGCCTTCAACTTCCCCCTACATCTATAAATGTTCCCGGACCCGGACCCACTGAACCACAACCTGCTGAGCCTGAGCCTGAGCCACCTGTGCCCACTATAGTTCCAGAAGCGAAGCCTGAGCCACCTATACCCGCTGTGTCAAATGACGCAGATGCAGCCCAGTCCGAGTCGGACGATGCCGAAGATGAGCCTGTGGGAGCCCCTGATCCATATTCGAACTTGGACGGCGCATTCCGCAATTATCTTGCAGATCAACCTCTCCCCATGGCTTCTGTCAATCATAGAACTAGACACGGTGACGAAGATGATTTGTTGTTTTAATGGTTGTTGAGTTTTGAACAACTGTAACTTGATTATGTATTATTGTCCACTAGAAAGCAAAGTCTGCACTTTCTTGGAAAGTTGAGAAAGCGTGCCCATGGGACGCAGAGAATTGTAATGCTGATATAATATCGTGAATTAATAATCGGTATTGGGAAACAGGTTCCGAAAACAGACCTCGCCCAGTCCATACATCCTTCGATGATAACTTATACGTAAAATACGGTTATCATCACTGTTCTCGCTGGGCACATCCGAGGGTTGAAACATGACAATTGGTGGCTGGCCTCCCTGTATCACGTGGATAGGGATGTTATAAGCTCGACTCAGCGCCATGATTTCAGGTTCGCCCCCCCACACGGCTGTATCGCGAACAGATGCGCAGTACTGTTCGAATGTTTCTCGGGACATGAACCCGATATCAGTACCTCCAACTTCCCCTTCAACAGTTGGTAGAAATGGTATGAAATCGTCGGGATGCGAGGACATATACTGGGAAGCTATCCGCCTGATTGTCGTGTAAGTAGCTTGAGGAGAAGGAAGTAAACCTAGAAGGGCGAGTTGGTCGGCGATAGCGGAAAAAAGACAGTGACCATCAGGGTTTGTCTACGCAGGACGTGAGATAGTAGAGCTATGTTAGGTGCAGGCTCAGCACTTACTTCGTGAATCTGCAGGAGGAGCTCGTTGCAAACTCGAAATATATCGCGCTCTTCGTCCTTTGCCTCTTTTTCTAGCCTCTCCTGCATAGCCGGATCGTCGGGTAGATAAGTTTGGGCGATGGCGGCTGCCCTCCGGGCCTACCAAATAATATTTTAAGGATCTTTGCATTCGGCATGGAACGGAGCGCACCTGCCGGGCTTTGAAGCGGTTTTTTGCACCCTGCTTTCCATTTGTTGCAGTGTGATCCGGCTGTTGGGTGATATCAGCCACGGTAGACTCAGATCGTGCATCCGGTGCTCTGGAGTCGAGTTGGGCCAGAAGATCGTTCACGAGGCCATCATCTTCCTGGTCCACAGTGGAAGAAGGAGCGACAGGCTGGGTAGGAAGGACTTTCTTCAGTTTCTTCTTTTTGGAGCTGGCCATGGTTTCAGGAGAACTAGTATGTGGTCACAGTGTACAGCCACATTTATGAATCTGATCCAGTGATCAAGTACAACAGCAATTATAGGTTTCCACTGCGATATACAACGTCTTGTAATCCGAGACTAGGAGAACCATTCGTAGTGCTTTTCTGTTGCTGAATCCATATTATCCAGTACATGGCGGACTTCTCACTCGATCTTGAATTCCTTGAACAGCGGCTATCTCAGCTTCTTGCAGAGCTTCGCGATGGAGAAACAGATCAAGCATGGAAAGAAGTTGAGGCTACTTCACGGAATCTCGCAAATGGCCTGCGTGTCAGAGACGGTCCAGGTATGCGAGCTCTCAGGCCATTCAGTAATGTCTAAGCGCATATTACAGTGGACAATCACTCTGTCCTTGGAAGAACCGCACTACCTCAATCTCTGACCTCCCTCTTTACGTTCGCGTTGCATGGGTCTACCACTCCAAGTAACTCTTTTGCATCAGTAGTCTTTGAAATTCTTCGAGTGGCTGCAAACTTTTGCATGGACCATGGCAAGTCACTGCAACCACTTATGCTTATATTGGCATATCTGATGCAATGCTAGACGGAAACAGAGCCCACCTGCTGGAGGCAGGGTTCCCTCAAGCACTCGTATCCCTTCTTGAGGGTTATGCAGAGACAATTTCTCCACTCCCTAATACCAAGATTATTTCTATTCCTCTCCTCAATCTAAAGGTTATCAGGACAGCCATCGGCGTTCTTCTCAATGCTAGCATCGGGTTTGGTACAACGCATCATGGTCGCATCTATTGATCTGACCTTTCGCAGATGCTGTCAGACACCGGCTCTTATCTCTTGAAGCTGCCATGACAATGTTAAAACTGTCCACAGCCATATATCCGCCCGGCGCTTGGACAAATCCCTCGATATATGACAATACGTTAGATCTGGATGTCTCTGAAGAATCGTGGGAAATGCGCAGTGGTTTAACTAATTGGGCGTGGCGAGCTATTTCAGAAATTAAAGACGTGAAGGATGAAAGTGAGTTTGTGCATCTCGTTTCTTTTCATATGTCTAAGTTTTACAGCCCTTCAAGTTTTCACACCTGACGTTCTGCCTCTACTTACTCCACCTCTTCTGTCGTTCTCACCCCCGTACCCACCGAAATCGGGCTGCTTGTTCGAAATCAAATCAAACTTTGCCACCGGATTGCTCCATACTGACCTTGAGACCCTGGAGGAATCCTGCATGTTGATCGAGTCATTGTCACTGGATGTCGAAGACATTCGCTTGGCTCTCGCCCGGGGTCTTCATTTTCCGGCAGAGCATGCTGGTGTTCCTTGTTTTTCCACTATCCTCGATTTTATTGAACATGGAACCTACCCTCCCTTGTGGGCTTCTTCGACATTGAGTGATACGGAGAGAAAGCATATGGAAAAGGTATTTGATATGTGCAAAGCTGCACTTATCAAATCTGTAGTGGAGGTTGCAGGCGAAGATAGCAATGAGGATGTTTTATGGGATGACTCAGAAGAGGGTAAGCCAGGTGGCAACTTCGTGTGCAGGATGGTCGAGTGGATTAAACAATACGTCGCCGAGATGGACGCTGCCGTCCTTGGCGGCGATGCACAGCTCGAGTCCCCGAACAAAAGAGAGGACATGGTTATTTGTGCGAGCCTTGCATTAGGAAACTTAGCCAGAAGAGGTAAAGCTTGATTCGTCCAATGACAAACGTCCTGTGCTGATTCCGAATCTAGAGAAAATTTCAACGGCCCTGCTGTCGCCGCCACATTCTCTTGGTCCAGTACTATCATCGGTTTACTTGTTATCTCCTACTGCTGATATCAAAGTCAAACATGGAGTGATTGGGTTGCTGAAGCACTTAGCTCAGGCATCTACCCAATCAACCGTTGTAAATGCCGCACTGGGAAGTGCTGGTGTTGTACGTCGGATTTCTGAAAGCGGCATCTGGGACGAGAAGACTGATGCAATGGCAGAGATTGTTCAGCTGGGCGCGATTGGCGTTGTCAAACATATGTGCAGTGCAGACGGTAATTTGATCCAGCTCATTTCCACCCTGGCAATAAATGAATAAATGATTTAGTTGAACACAGTTTTACTCTGGTACTACCCTCAAGCCACTCGCCTTCTTCCCCTACAGGTCTAGCTCAGATTCTTGCACTTGTCCAACATACCGATTCTGTGCCTGTTAAAAGTGAAGGGACTCGTGTGCTTGTTAACGTCGTCAAATCGCTCTGGGCAGCTGATCCTGCCGCCATCCCCGCCGTTGATTTAGTGGCCGAATCCGACAGCGGGAGCAAAACCATCCTCGAGAAGCAGCGGAAGAGGGCCGCAGCCATCCATGCCGTCCTAACTTCGGAATCTGCCTTGGCTCTTGCCACGCTTGTTGCACGCAGCGGGAAGTATCCCTTGCTAGTGAATGAAGGAGTTGTTTCCCTCAGCTTGTTGAGTACTCACAAGGAGGGTGGTAGGTTCCATTTACCTCTCGTGCACGCAGATAACAAAAAACCATTTTTAGGACCGATTGTTCTTGCCGCTATTACCGCCCCCTTGGCCCCTGATATGCCTAACAGTCCTGTCGATCCTTCGTCAGCATCAACAAGCAGCGACTTTGGTTCTCCTGTTGCAAGTACACCATCCGATCGCCTTCCAGTCCGCCTTCCCGTGCCCCGCCATGCTCTTGATATGATTATTTTCACTTTGAAGAACATCGATAACCCCGCCAACTTCCCAGTGGAGGTACGTATAAATGTATGCTCATTCTTTGTACAGCTATGTAAGCATACATCGGGTGAGGAGCTCATGAAGGTCAAGACTACAGTGCAGCCAGTATTAGAGAGGCTTTTTGAAGGCTTACAGGGTGCTCAGTCTGGCGCCAAGGAGGAGATGCTGGCGAAGGCAATAAAGCGAGTGTTGGATACATGGTCGTGAATACGGTTGTAGGAAATTGCGACATGAAATCTTGAATAAAGCTTGAACATGATGACTCATGTGATTACATTTTGGGGTTGTACCTGCCAGCATTCTGAATCTCAGAATCAAACTCGACTTCTGCGACGAAGGTACGTTACTATGTAGTGGACAATTGCCGTGATACGTGTATAAAATTTTCTGAATCAGCCATGAGCGGTGTGACTCTGAACATTTCTGAAGGAATCGCAACTATAACATTGAACCGTCCTTCCACGCTCAACGCCCTGATGACGGAAGGTATGTTACGAACTATCCGAGGTCATTCAACTGGAAGTGTTCTAATGCTCTACCGTGACAGACTATGCTTTTTTAGCAAACAAATTAAGAGAAATCGATGCAATGGACGAGGTTCTTGTGACAGTTTGGCAGGGTGGGTCGATAACTTGAATGTCTCGTAGTCCTTTTAAGTTATCGGATCTACTATTATCTTTCAACGAAGCTCAAGGGAACTGGTTCTGCACGTGAGTTCTTTCTCTTTATTTCTTCATTTCTTCATCGCAATTATCGCCGGTCAGTGGTACGAACGTGAAGAAGCCAAGATTTTCTGCGAACATCGATGATAGAACTATTCGACAAGCATACTTGTCGGCAGTAGCCAATACGACTACCGATTGCGGCCAGGCGGTACGGTACTCATCCTTAAGGCTTCCGCCCGTTTTAAACCCGAATTCATAGCTGTATTCTCATCGAAAGATTCTTGTTGCGGCATTAAACGGGCCCGTCATGGGTATGGCTATTCTTTACTCGCAGTATCAAACCGACATTCCAACATACTTCGCAAGGTATCGCAGCAGGTATGTGTGTTCTGGATCCGCAGATCCTGTCGAACCTTAACTTCTGTACCAGCCTTTCTAGGTTACTTTGACTTTATCTATTGCATGCCTAATGCATGGCTCGCTGTCCCATTTACCTTTCTCGGTTGGCAACCATTCTTATTCCGTGTTAAAATTATGCTAGACCTGTGTTACCAGGTATAATTGCAGAAGGGGGTTCGAGTGTTAGCTTTGTCAATCGAAGTGAGTATGTCAAACTTATCTACCGCGGTGAAGTGTGTTGAATCCGTCAGTGGGTCTTGCGAAGGCAAACGAAGTTTTGCTGTGGGGTAAGAAGAAAGGAGCCCAGGAACTTCTCGATTGTGGATTCATCAAGTGTGTTCTGATTGTTTTAGGGAATTCCTTCCCTTACCCTGTTCCTGCTCTGACAGCTATTTTCAGCCAGATATTTCCTTTGCAGACAACGGAATCCTTCCATGGCGCAATTCGGGTACATCTCGTGCGGGAACTATTTGGCTTAGATCCCGCTGCTCTCTTTGCCGTAAAGAAACTTATACGAGCAGGCTTGAACGAAAAAAATAATCCAGATGCGGTGAATTTAAGGGAGAGTTATGGTAAGTTGTTGTTAATTATATTTTAAACAGAGTCAGTGAGCGGATGGATCTGTTCAATGTGTGAACAGCACAGGCGGCTAGATTTGCAAGTGGAATCCCCCTTGAAAAATTCGGCCAAATAGCCAGAAGAGAGATCAAACACAAATTGTAGTGAGGGGACTCGCCTTCTGCCGTTATCGTAACGATCAGAGGCCAAATGCAAGAGATACGTGTCCACGGCCTGATCCCGGGCCGGCATTAATTATATCCACCCGTCGTTAATGGACCCAGGGTGTTATGCTGGGGCATTCATAGGTGTAATGGCGTGGGTATTAATATCGTTGTCAACTGACAGATCAATGGCATACATAGAAAATATCTAGCCAGTTTAATTGGCCTAATAGTGGAATCTGGATATTGTTACTGCAGCATAATGGGGGAACCGCTCGATCTCAACGCGGCCACGACTACGCCCATCATGACATTGATGATCACCAGACACTCCGATCATGGGCTTCGACTGGGCTTGGCTTAGGCTGGCCCCTCGGTGGTGACCGGCTATGCACATGGCAGGCGTTTTCCCGAGTCTAACTTGAACATCTCCGTTCCTTCACACCGGTTCTATGAATTACAACCAGGAAAACCACGAAAAGTCTGCTAGTGACATTCCTACTAGTAAATTCCATGAGGCCACACCGAAGGAACAGAGTCTGCATCGTGGCCTCAAAGCCCGTCAGATCTCCATGATCGCTGTATGTATCTTTCTCTTTAGTTCTCAAAATTGGGTGGCGATAACTATCGCAGCTCGGTGGTGCTGTTGGGACAGGTCTCATCATTGGGTCAGGGACTGCGCTCAGACGGGGAGGGCCACTTGGTACCATATTCCTTTCTTGCATTGGCTTTGGCTTCAACTCTTCCGGATTCCAGGTATTTTTCTGGGCTACTCTTTTGTTGGCTTCGTTTGCTATCTGGTCATGGTCGCCCTGGGAGAAATGGCATCATATCTCCCTCATAAGAAAGGCTTTGCTGGGTATGTTACGCGATTTACAGACCCTGCGCTTGGGTTTGCACTCGGATGGAACTATCTGTTGAAATACGTAAGTCTTCTTACGACCACACCAAGTGTGCTGAACCATTCGTCTGGTTTAGTGGATTGTTACTCCTAATAACATTAATGCGGCCGGAGTAGTAGTGCAATACTGGACACAATCCGTTCACATCGCAGTTTGGATGGGTAAGTACACGGTTATACTTGATTATTTCTGCTGTTGATGTTCCGCCGTTCAGTTATCTTCATAGCATTTAGTGCGTTTACAGCTGCGATTAGCACCAGTGTGCGTCTGACACTTGCTAGTTGTGATCATAAACCTCCTTGGTGTACGCGTATTCGGGGAATTAGAATTTTGGTTTTCAAGTATCAAAGGTGCGTAGATGATACCTTGCTTGCCTTGGTGATTCTCACCATTCTGTGCAGTCATCGCCTTGGTTGGATTATTGCTTATGGGTATCATTATTGACCTTGGTAAGTCATCAATATCTAATGGCACTTGCAAAATTTCATTTTTTCCAGGGGGAAATCCCAAACATGACCGTATCGGTTTCCGTCATTGGCGGGCTCCGGATGGTCCTATGGGCTCATACCTTCTTAGTCAAGTCAAAGACGGGCCACTGGCTATCTTCTTGGGATTCTGGGCTACTCTAACAAATGCTCTCTTTGCTTACATTGGTACCGAGCTTATCGGTGTATGTTCTGTTGCCCTTCTTACTAGCCGGTCCTAACTGCTAAACATGTTTTCAGGTCACAGTTGGAGAGGTAAGTTAAACATTTGTCTATTGTGTTGCTTTGTATCTCTTACTGATCAGACCGGCAGGCTGAGAATCCTCGCAGGAATATTCCAATAGCCATTAGGAGAACATTCTTCCGCATCTTGATTTTTTATATCGGCGGCGTATTTGTCATTGGTCTGATCGTGCCGAGCACAAATAATTCGTTATTCGTGGCTACCAAAGCAAAGACAGGCGCTGCGGCTAGCCCCTTCGTTGTCGCAACTACCTTGGTATTGTCATTAAAATCTGGTGACGGAAGTCTGTCTTACACGTCTGCCTTACAGGTTGGCATTAAGGTTTTGAACCATGTTATTAATGGAGCAATCCTTGTTTTCGTTCTGAGTGCCGCCAATTCTGATTTATATATCGGATCCAGGACCTTATATGGTCTGGCCCTTGAGGGCCAAGCTCCTAGTGTTTTCAAAAGGGTTAATCGCATGGGTGTGCCATATCCGGCGTTGATTATGTGTACGGCTTTCTGTGGTTTAGTTTTCCTCAACGTCAGTGCTTCAAGTGCTAAAGGTAACGTTTTGGTGGTTCACGGGCTATATCTTTTGCTGACTTTTACTGGCAGTGTTTACATGGTTTGTCAACTTGGTGTCGACCTTTGGTGCCATCACATGGATGTGTATCGCATATGCTCACATGTAAGTTCGAATGCGATAATGAACCCTGATTTCTCACGTTGAAATAATAATTTATAGTAGATTCATGAAAGCCTTGACAGCAAATGGAATGTCTCGTGACAATCTTCCTTACAAGGCACCATTCCAGCCATGGGGCAGCTGGTTTGCTCTTATCGCAACAGGGATCATCACATTATTCAAAGGATTTGACACATTCTTGCCCTTCACAGTCGATACGTTCGTGACGTGAGTTCCTCCACCCGTTCTATGACCCATTATACCATTGCATGTTCTTGTAATCAGGAGTTATATAGGATTACCGACATTCTTCATCCTATGGTTAGGTTACAAGATCGCATACAGGACTAAATTTATCCTGTCAAGTGAAGTCGACCTTGTGACCGGTTTGCGTGCCATCGACGAAGAAGAGGAAATTTTCATTGCAGACCAGGCGACGAAAGGACCGCAGAGCAGGTGGAGGAACTTATGGGATTCTCTGTAGATGATTCAAAAGTATATCTATTTTAATGCTTCGGAGGGCTACGACATTAAGACTAGTATCCTCCTACGCGCCTGAGGTAATACTATCCATCACTAATGTAACGTTTAGCTTGGAAGCCCAACCTATACTCAGGGTCACAGAAGGAGTGTCTATGCAAATGTTACTTTCCAAAGTTGTCGAACTGGTGACGGCGCGCGTCAAGCGATGTAGCATAGTATGTAATCGCGTTGGATGTTTGCTACATTTATCATAGCACGTAAGCTTCGTGAACCATCTTGCTTGTTCAATTGATATCCTAGCAACTAGAAAGTGAAGTATGAGATAATATTTTACAGGTGGGAATCCACACGCAGCATTTGCATGTCACTGTTTGAAAAGATGTTTCCTCCTGCCAGTTTTCTCGACATCACTGCCGTCGTCCAAAATATGCTTCATCGTTTCCCACACATCATCGTCATGATTGGATGCGGCAGGACTGTTCCTTCCGAAAGCTTCATTTTTGTCCCACACAACAACTGTGGGTATGCTCTTCATATAAATTTCCTCGAGCACCTCCCCCTTGTGCTCCTGCTGCTGACCTGGCTGTGGCGGGGGGAAAAAACTATGGATGCGGGCGTATCGATCCAGCGATGACGACGCCAGCACAGAGCATGATGGCGCCAACGATATGGCGGCACCTGAAAAACCTGATCACTTATCGTTAAGTTTGCTCTAAGTTCAATATCCCAAAGCGAACCTGTGTACCGATACATCACGCGTCCATTGCGAAGATCGATCGCAAACAAGTTGCATGAGTGGTCACCAACAAAGATTTCACTAGAATGTTAGGATGGAGATGACTCCGTAGTCAGCGTAGAAAATAGACGCACTGTTCATATATTCCTTGCTCTACTATACTGATGCCTGCCCCTTTACCTATTTTCCAGTCTGATACGGGTCGGCGTGACGATCTCGTATCGTAACGGCGTACATCTCCAAGTTGCGTGCCAGTTAGAAGATGGCACGACGCAGATGAGGGTAGGAGATAAGTCAACGAAGTTATACATATAGGTTGACGGAGATCAAGGGTATCATTTTGAATCTATCTTTCAGTATTTAATATTCCGCGAACAAGATAAATTTTGAAAAAAAAAAGTTACATTTTTTGCTCGCCAAGTTTCACCTGGCATCAGAGCATCCTTCCGTTTTCTCTTTCTGGAAACAACACCCTCCGTTTCTGAACGGGGAAGGAATGCCATTTCCGTATTCCACACTGATAGGTTGACCTCCTCCCCGCCGTACGCAAATGTCTCTTCGTTCAACGATAGGCGCCAGTCGTGTAGGCGAGCAGGAAGGGAGGATAGTAATGGATTGTCTTCCTTGTCGAGAGGCGTTAATCGCATCGCTCCGTTCGACGTGCATGAAAATATTCCTCTAGAAATGTGATTAACGCAGGAGTTAAGAGACAGAATCTCCAGAACGAACCTTTCCGAGACCGTCATGCGAATATATCGCTGTCCAGTGCGTAAACGTGTCTCTTCCCACTTGTCGTCGGCTTGCAAAGTGTCATCGTTGCCTAAGACGAATGTGGAGGCAGAACCATCTGACAAACCTGCCACCACCTTATGATATACGTAAACGTGGATCCTCACGGTTAAACAAGGTTGGGAAGGAATACGTACTAATTGTGAGTCTGACGGTGGGCCAACAGCAAGGACCTGAATGGCTTTCTTAGAGACACCATTCAAATTACTGTCGTTGTATATCGTCCGAGGTACAGTCTTTTCTGCATCCGAGGGTCCTGACGAACGCCTGTACCGTATAGCCTTGATGTTACCTAGCTCATCACCTACAAGAAAACGGGGCATGGCGTTGAGTCTTGCCAGTGGAATTACGGTGTATGCAATATTGTAACATCATGATGCCATGACAACTGTGACTGCCACTCCTATCGGGTCCTCGGACTCTTTTTTTTCTTTCTTTTTTTTGCTAGGTGTATTTTAGACATGGTCAAAAACTAGGCGGCTGCTGACCACAGTCCCCCGAAGGTAGGCTACACCTAAAGAACCCTCCTCATCGACATGAGCCCGAACCACTCCACCACATTTCTACTTGCTTGCGCTAGGGATTCTATACCTCCAAAGCCCACATGAGCGCCAAAGCTTCCAGCTGTCAGTAAACTGAATAGTTGGTGTACCAACCAAGGATTGATCACAGGAAGTGCTTAACTTGCACACGTCAGAAAATATGTCATTAAACAATTGACCCTTGCCTTGACTCTGCAGTTCAGCCCCTGATCTCCCCCAACTGATACTCCCCCTGTTCCCCACCTCATCATCCCACAGTATATATGCCCCACATCCACCCAATGTTGATGAAGTCTGATCAAGAATGCCAACGCTCTCCAATAGGGTGTGGACCGTGCAGGGACGGTTCCATGATCGGCTGTTGACGACTTTCCACTATTGGTCTTCCTCCCCGAAGGTTGCAGGTCTCCACCTGATCAACAAAGGGTTGCACCCCCAACACAAGGCCTGGGTCTGCACGAAGCAGAGCTGGTGTGGTACATTGGGGACACACAAATGGTGCCTGAGTTGCATTGAAAAGTAGACTGTAGCAGGGCATTCCTACCACCAGCAAGAGCATGGTGGATAGACCACGCTGATTTGATCTCGTCTTCAATGGATGGCCTCATATATCACCAACATTACTCTCAATATTCTCCTTCTTCAGCTTTCTCTTTCTTCCTCTCACTGCAGTCTATGTCTGCTGATGCAATACCTGGGGTACTGGCGGCTATCAGGGCACTCAACAAGGACAATGTCACTGGTTTTGCATATAGACTCATCTTGGGTGAATGACTGCCATCTCATGACTTCTTGAGCTCTCTCTCAGCTGATGACTGCAACATCATTGTGCGCATGCCTTCTAGTTTATGCTGTGACTCGTGGCGATAGCTAGAACAACTTGAAGAGCCGCAGCGTATTCATATGCCAAGTCAACGGTTTTCTACAAAGTATACGCCTGCAAAGAATGAGTACACAGGACATTGTCGTGATCAGTTTAGGGTAGGTTAGACACATGTGATTACATGTGACATACTTCACACACCTCAAGGATTCAAACTCAGTTTCACCAGTCTGTCTACGACAGTTTGGCACCTTACATGTATAGTACGACAGACGGTTACGAGTCTATGATAGGACGATGTCGATTAGTGAAGAGACGTTAGGTAGAATAAAGCACGATCATTAGTGGGGGTGATGAATTCCCACGACCGGATGGTGGTGGTTGAAGATCGAGAAGCGTCGGATCCTCGGACTCGTACATATCTTCGTTCATGGAAGTTCCATTGAAGGAACTCGCTAAACTCGAGAGGTTGACTGCAGTTGGTGGAAAGCCCCCGTCGATCTCTGATTCTCTTGACACTCTTCTCTTCTCTCTCCAAGATGTCAAAACTCGCCTTTCAGAAGTAGTTGCTGATGAAGTGACTTTGCGGAACCTTGTCCAATCAGTAGAATCCAGAAAGAAAGAGGTTGACGAACGCCAGAAAGAGGTGTATTCTTCGGTTTCTCGCCTGGGCAAAGCCCTGGACAAGGTATGGTTTATACCATTGACAGACGAATGCTCTGACTTCCATCGGCAGAAATTTCCAGCTCCTTTACCAACTTACTCAAATCTCTTCGAATCTTCGGCCTCTGTGGCAGCTCTTGAGAGGACCATTGCGCTGCATTTCTTACGGACTGGACAGTTCGACACGTTCGAAACTTTTCTACAAGTTCGTCGAAATTGTTGTACATGATTAAGTCTCATTCCAATCTAGGAATGTGACATAGAAATTTCACCCGAGTTGCGGTCTCAATTCGTAGATCTCCACCGCATTCTGAAGGCCTTGAGAAACCAGGACATAAGCCCAGCTCTCGTGTATGTCATATGCTGCCCACTCTGTTAGGCAGATCAATGATATGGTTTGACAGCTGGTCAAGAAGAAATCGGGCCTTTCTACAGTCGCGTTCATCACCCCTTGAGTTTTACTTGCATCGCTCACAATACATACGCCTGTTGTTCTCCTCTCATCCTCCGGATCCTCTCCCAGCCTTATCCTATGCAAACGCCACCTTAAGGCCTTTTTATAACGATCACGAGGTCGAGTTCAAGCGACTTAGTGGCTGCCTTGCTTATTTACCATTATCTAAACTTCAAAATTCGCCTTACGCAGATCTGGCCTCTCCCTCGTTGCACTTTGATTTGGAGCCTCTGTTCGCTAAGGAATATTGTGCCAGTTTAGGAATGAGTCGGCAGGTGCCTCTTAGAGTTGTGGGAGATATTGGAGGAGGCGGGGCCTTGGCAAGAATAGAGAAGGGTAGAAAGGTCATGCGAGAAAGGAAGAGTGAATGGAGTCAAACCGATGAGCTTCCCGTACGTCTCAAGTTCTGTGATGAGGGTTGTTCGCTGTGATGACATCCTTGGCTAGATTGAGATCCCTCTTCCGGCGGAAAACAGATATCACTCAATTTTTGCCTGTCCTGTCTCTAAAGAACAGGCTACTGACCAAAATCCGCCCATGATGATGGCTTGCGGCCATGTCATTGCTAAAGACAGTTTAACCAAACTGAGTAAAACCAGCGGGTGGGTTTGGGGATTGCTGCTTTGTTGTACACTTGCTGAAGGTTTCCTCGTCCTAGAAGACGTGTCAAGTGTCCGTACTGTCCAACGGAATCGCAGGTTGGGGCAGCCTTGAGAGTATACTTTTAGTTCTAGTGTATCTCGGATCTAAGTAATGTCACGTACATACTATCATATGTCTTTGTAGGCTCAAAAGAATTTCCTTGTGCTGTGTCCAACACTCTCAGACTCAGAAGTCACGCCATGCTCAAACGACACACCATGAGTACGGAAGGTGGTCTGGAAAAGATCAGGTATGCCTCAAATTGTGTCTTCGTCTATATTTTAGGTTGATTTTAGCTGACGAACCTTCAGAAGCTCCTACAACTACCTCTTCAATTCTGGGTTAAGTATTTCAAAGATAAAGGATGCGGCGCTTGCCCCTCAATTCCTCCCTTCACCCGCCGAAGGAACTGCAGTTGCCGGGAGGAGCATTGCGTGGAAGGTTTTTGGTTCTATCAGGCCGAGCGATCTGATGAAGCTGAACTAAATTCACCATCTTGGTCATTTCAGTTGTTTTTGACATCGGAAGAACCATTACAATCTTCCGTGGCACCCCGCCGAACATTCCTCCTACATTCTCTTCGTGCAACGCGCCAAAAGTATGTCCAACTACTCGCCGAGAAAATGAGGGCTCCCGATGGCAGCTATGAAGAGGGCTTTATTATCCCAGGGACCCCTGGATCACCTCACAGACAATCGAGAAGTACATGGAATCTAGAAACGAATAATCCTCTCAGCCTCCACAGGGAGGTACGCTAGGTAGCTATCTTCCCTGAGAAACGTATTCACGAAGCTGTAGAATCCGTGGAGGGAATGGTTTGCTTCTATCGAGCTAAGGAGGACCATCCTGCAAGACGTCGAGCGCACGTACGTTAAGCCCTTGATTGCTGATCGATCTCTTATTGAACGCCATCCAGTTTCCCCGATATTGATTTCTTCCGCGATGCCAAGGTCCAAAACGAACTTACGAACATCCTCTTCTTATATTCTGTGATGTATCCCTCAATAGGATACCGACAAGGTGAATACTGTTGCAGTTCCCAGTAAGCAATGCATTTCTAGCAGAGGGCTACAGGCATGCATGAAGTCTTAGCACCTTTATACCATGCGGTGCATTTCGATTCAATTATGCACAATGAGAAGTTCTCTATTGAAGATTCTGAACTAGCAGAGATTTGCTCAAGACTGTGGGTTGCCGCTGACGCTTGGATGCTTTTTGATGTTGTTATGCGGGGTATATCCAAATGGTACGAGTGGCGTGAGTCAGCTCTGGCGTCGCCTACGGACATTATACTCCCTGTTTCGCCGCGCGGTCATTCCACTCTTCCAGACGGCCAAGTTGAGATCAAACCATATATTGCCCCGATTGTCGAAACTTGTGATCGAATTCAATCTCAAATTCTTCGAACAACGGATCCTTTGTTGTATAGGCACATGCGAGCTCTTGGGATTGAACCACAAATATATGGGATGTAAGCTTTTTCTGCTCGGCATATACCCGTTTATTTAGCTCCTTGTTTGTAGTCGTTGGCTCAGGCTCCTCTTTACAAGAGAGTTTGACATGTATGATGCCATGAAGTTGTGGGATGGTTTATTTGCCTGTGATCCTACGTTTGAACTCGCACAATGGGTGTGCGTTGCAATGCTTATTAGAATCCGCAATGAATGTGATTTAGTCCATTCCGATGCTCTTTCACAAAGCTTACAATGATTATGAGCAGTGATATCGACAGATTATAGCGGCCAGCTTACCATGCTTCTACGCTATCCATCGCCTCACCCCAAAACCAGCGTTGATGCACCTCATCATACAACTCTTCTTTTGCGGCAGGCAATAGCTTTACAGATGTCGCCAACACCGTCCACAGGTGCATCACTGATGATGGAAAATCGAAACCTATTAAATAACCCTGTGGAACCTTCTACGCCTCATCAACGCGACCAGAGTTTCAATGAACTGAACAATATGGCTCCCGCGTCAAGTCGACCTTCGCAGAGGCATTCCCGACAACAGGCGTCTCAACCAATGGGACTTCCTGAAGTCATTGCACGTGGATTGCTGGAGCGCGGAGAAAGCCTAGGCATCAATAAAACATTGATGAGTGCCGTGTCAGAATTGCGAGTGAGTTGCTTTTTCCGCCTTGTCGTTTTACACCTTTTCACGCTGTCACAGCGGAACATTCCTGATCTCGCCGCGTCACTGGTTCGTTCCCCAGATGTGTCATATTCCACATTCCCCCTGGAGGATGAAAGACTACCAGAAGGACGCCCTTCGTGGGAGCCAAGGACACGTTTCGAGATGGAACGGGACACCACGCAACTACGTTCAATGAATAGACGGCTTGGTGAATCCCTCGAATGGATCCTTGATGTTCTTCAAAACGAGAGTGATGTTAAGGATCAAGAGCGCTTAAATAAACAGAGGCATGAAGCATTGGAATCGTTATCTTATGTGAAAGATGTCCTCCTTGGTAAAGTGACTGAGATTGAAGACTCTAGACTGGCGCCCTCCAAAAAGGACGACACAGTTGTCAAACCCCCTCTGACTACTCTGCCGCAAAATCATATGCTTGAACTGCCGCCTGGTTGGCAGCAGTTTACGGCCTCGCGGTCCCTCCCGCCACCCCGAGGACCATCATTTGGCAGTTCCACCCAAGAAGAGAACGATGTCCGATCAAGTTTCTCTACACCGATGGGGAGTCGACTTGGTGTCAGATCTCCAAAAGTGCGAGGGCTTTCGGGGAAGGATTCTGGACAGAAGAAGTCGGAAACGAGTGGGGATCCGTTAGGGGTTCTACGATAGAGTCCTCGTTTCAAAAATAAACGGACTCCAGGCGCTGTTTACCAGCATTCCGTACTTTTTCTTTGAGATCGAGTAGTCGTGGAATTCCTGGATCCTTCTTGAGTTCTGTTACGGAGTTTATGTTCAATGACGATCGAAACGTTGATAAAAGGCTCACTAGACTTGAGTGGCACCGTTTGTTTTCTCAGTGAATGATGTTGAACCTCCTATTCTACATGTGATTTGGTTGACTTTTGTGTGTGTATTGTAGTAGAACTCCCAGGGTCCGGGGATTACCTCGTCGCCAACTGCATTCAATCCATTGGGCTTGTCCCTCTGTTACAATGTTTAAGAAGGCTCTTCCAAGGGCTCTTCTACGTTCTGCCTGCTC
>QMFE01002662.1:0-14539 GCA_003314665.1 Tricholoma sp. MG77
GCCAAACTAGGACCAAGAGCTTACTACTGTTGTCTGATAAGTGAAATGAGCAATTTCGGCGCTTCGTCGACGATGGGTCCATCTTGAACTATCAGCTGTTCGTCTCAATGGGATACAGCGTCATGTCATTACCAGCGTCTGGAAAGACGTTTGAAGAAATTTCGCAGGGCCTAGCCAATTTATTGTAGTCATGGATGGTTGATATATTCTTTGAGTATCATTTGTTTCCGTAACAACCGTTATGCACATATGCTACGAGGGTTTCAGAGTGGGCATCTCGTACACACGTAAAGCACATTGATGAACGCGTTGCGATCCTTGGATATGTATAGAGTAGTGGGCTCGGAATAGCTCGGAATGGTGAATGATGGCTAAATTCGTCCTGTCTCCAGTTCCATGATCCAGATTGCCAATAAAACGTGAATACACGGCGATAGTAGTCGTTATCTGTTATCTTCAACGTAGGAACGTGGATGGTGTCGATAATGAGCCCGTTGTCAGATAAGCAGTGTGGCGGTTCCCTCAACCTGGAATTGAACGAGCTCGATCGGTTTGAAAGCCATCGGAGCTGAACGGGTTAAGCGAACGTGTTTCTCAAGTGTACCACATGGCGGGTGCTGGATAAATCCGCGTTACGTAGTGTTTGTGAAGTATTCGCAGGGTTCAAAGCAGCAAGACGCCGCAACATGGCATGAACCATAAACTCTTTCTGTACGACCGAAGTCAGAGGCAGGAAGTTGAAGTCCTTGTGAGCATGACTGGAGTGAAGCGATCCATCACCAACTCCCCGGCGCACAGGAAGGACGAAAGCTGAAACTCGACCTTGGTTACCCGCTAAATTAATATACCCGCAAACTGCAGGAACGGTTAACAAACCTTTATCTCGTCGGTTGCTGGTATGACGCCGAAGCCGTTCCGCGGAAGAGATAGTAATCCGGTAAGTGACGAACGGCGGTGGCAGTTGATAAATAGATTGGCTCGGAAAGTCGCACAGCCACGAAGGGCGAACAGCATTCGGTGAACCCCGAGCAAGTCGCTTGGGGCTTGCCAGTGGTTAGATCTGCACTAGTGAAAGTGGGTAGCGCCACTATTACCGAACACGGAAAAAAAAGAAAGAAAAAAAAAGGAGAGTTAAGCTGGTGCGCGAAAATACCACTAAATGGGAAGTCCTCGTGGTCGACGTTGCAGAACCTATGTAGCAGCAAACACATACCGTTAACAACACCTGCGCAGATGCCGATGTTAGGAAACCACCATGGTGAATTAGAAGACCCACCAATCGAAACACTTGCCGGGCCCCTCGGGCAACTAATGAGTGAATTTCGCCAGGCATGGAGCGGAAAGACGGGAAGAAGAGTTCTAGTATACTTGCATGAGAATGAGCACAAATTTTCAAATACGCTTTCGCGTCTCGAGCACAAAGACTTCCTCAAACTTCCTCAAAACACATGCCATGATAGAAAACCTTCTCAGGGCGCGACACACCGCACTTGAATCCCATGATAGAGGAAAGTCTGTTATGTATGACTTGATGACGTAGCGTACTTCCACACATATGGAATTCTGATGTTTGAGTATTGCCAGATAGATGCTCGACAAACAATCACGCCATTCGAAAAGCATCCTCCGCCTGCTGAAGAATGACGGGAAGTTGCGGCAAAACAACGAGAGCGGTGTCGCGCACAGTACTGTCGAATACTGTCACAGGTTCCATTGCTTGAAACACGGGAGGGAACACGGGCGCGATAGGGGCTGGCGAATGGCTTTCGTCATCGACCAATATCGACGTGGGACCATCTATCACCAGACAACCTGAAGAGTATCATGAGTCGCTCATATATGTTGCTCGTGACGGTGTGAACAAGTGCCACCAATGTCATATTTATAGTTGCAGGCCTATAGCATCTGAAACATGTGCGGTGGACAAAGACAGGTTGTCGGGAGTGCACAAACATTGCTGCCATAGTATCACCACTTTGTCATATACTTTCTAGAGATGGACATATACAGTAAGTGGCAGAATCTGAGCGAATCTAGACGCAGTGAGCGCTATAATTCCCCGCATAAGAAGATCTTTGACAGGTGGGGGAAAGTGATGTGTACCTAACTAGCACTGGTCGTTGGGGGCCTATTGCTATTGATCCGTTTGTGTGCACTAAGAAGAATCACGGTAGAATCAGATGACAGGCCGGCCTTAAGAAGCTCAGCGGAGGCATTTGCATTAAGCTTGCGAAGGGAAATCAGGACAATTGGAGGAACCAAGTGAGTCAGGTAGCTGGCGATAATGATCACCGAATAAGCGTACATTCATGAAGAAGAAAAAGTGACCCACGATCAAGGCGAGAGTGCTTGATATGGAAAGACGTTGAGGAAAGTTGAAAATTTGCGTCACGAAGGAAGCGCAAGAACATCCACATGTGAGTAGTAAGGATCGTATTCAAAAGCTACGTGAGGTGATGTACTGAAACCAGAAGGTAAAGAGTTTCGGCGATCCGCGGTTGTGGTTAAGGCTGAAGAGAAAAGAGTGACGGCAGAGCTTCGGCCTATGACGAGCGCGAACCTGCGCAAATGACACGGGGAATGACACCGTGGCTAGGGCGGCAGATTTTCATTCGTTAGGAGGTGGAATGCAGATGGGGAATTGTACAAACGTGCGTTATGGGGACCCCGCAAACGAAATAAGGGGAAAGCTGAAGGACAAAGAGACGGAAGTAGAGAAAGAGAAAAAGGAAATAAGAGACCAGGGAATAGAGAGGGTATGGAGAGAGCGAAAGGACGGAGAAGGAAATGAAAAAGTAGTGGATGAAGGGATGAAATGAGGGAGTGGTTGGGGGGCCTGGTAAAAAAAAAAAAAGCAAGGCACATGACCGAGGTCTCGTCGAGACTGTACTAACCGTTCGCCATATTTCTCGGCTTTTGCCTCGTTTTATATAACTTGTCCTTTCATTCCTCGTTTCCTCAATAAAATTTAAAAAATGTACGGCCATATCCATCCTCCATTCAACTCAAACATCCATTATTATCGTTTTCCTCTTTCTCCTCCTTGTTCCGAACCTTCAACCGCTCTCTCTTCTCCTTACTTACCATCCTTGCCAACTCCAACCCCTGAACCCGTCGGATCACTTTTCACTCACTCTCTCACCCCTAACACAGCTTCCAATCGTCGATCCGACACAGACTCGCATAGTTATATGACCGAACGCTCTTCTCCTTCCACCAAATTCCCTCGCAAATCAAACAGAGCCCTCACCCTGCCTGCCAGTTCTTCACCGATCTTGGCGTCCTTCACCCCTCCTTCCAAGAATGCACGTACCCGCCCTCGAAGATCAAATTCTACCAGTTCCTCATCCTCAGCCTCCACCCCAGAGATCAATCAACCTCAATCTTCTAGGGGTCGTAAAGTCGCTGCGACCTTACAACTCTTCAAAGAGACCGCCGTCTCATCTGATGATTCCAAACCCGGGGAGCCCTCTAAACTAGATACAACACCTCACATAAGATCGGGTTCATATGCTCCAGAAGGTGATGTCGCCGAAGCACAGTTTGAATTTGTCAAACGATCCGAGTGGCCAGATCGCGAAGCTGCTGCTGTTCGACGGAAGAGCTCAACGGCCTTGGAACGAGTAAGGACACGCGAAAGTAACGGTGTGATTCGAGAAGATGACTTGCGAGCGAGGGAAAGGAAACAGACTACCCGTGATAGTCCCATCCACGAGCTTACTCAGCGGCGGAAGGATACCACCAGGCAAGAAACTGGGCGGGGTCGAAGACGAGAGCGCACAGCTGATGACATACCTATAGAAAAAGAGATGGTACATGCGGAGATACCGGTGCCTTTCCTTGAACCTCCCTCCTCTCCACGCTCACGTGCTTATCCTCCTTCTCCCTCTCCTTCTCGTCCTCCGATAAATCGTATTTCTCAGCCCCTAGAAAAAAAATTGACCACTCTCCTACCAGAGGACGTACATCCACCAACTCGAACTCAATCTTCTGGCCCTCGAACTTCCCCACCATATCTCTCCCCGTGGTCGACGGACGATGAGTCAGCATGGGAAACTGGTTCTGCAGCGACGTCCACCACGTCTACTCATCCTCCTCCTCTTCCATCAAATTCTCTTCTACCTCTCCTTGGCACTTCAAAAGATGCCAATTTGCCAGTCCTATATACAACATCCGAAACTGGCCAGGCCGACACGCGTTTGGGAACCCTGACGAGAAGCAACTCTCTGGATTTAGGTCTAGATTTGCCTCACATTCCTTTGCGACCATTTCGAAATCAAGTGGGGGGGCACAGTGCTATTTACAAGTTCACTAAGCAGGCGGTATGTAAGGTTTGTGTTTTTATTTCCTCTTCTTATTTTCAACTCATCACGGTCCTCTTATTAGCCTCTCGTTTCTCGGGAAAACCTCTTTTATGAATCTGTAGAGCGGGAAGCACCCCCACTTCTCGGATTCATTCCGCGATATCTTGGCGTTATGCTTGTCAGCTACCGACGAGTCCCTAAAGGGAAAAATGGCCCTGTTGAGGTCTCCCACTCCTCTTTTACGCCTACAGGTCTTGCTTCCGCGGATACACCGAAACCATCAACGATTCCTGTTCCCGCCTCGGCTGCACGACGCGGCACTATAAAAGAAGAGAACGATACCGACCCTGACGAAGCAGAAATGCCAGAGGTGATGCTTGACCGTAATCGACATATAGTTCCAGAATGGGTGCTACGTGAAAACAGGAACCGCTCTCGCTCATACTCCGGTATATCTGGACCCTCGAGGCGGCAGCTACAGCCTGGGTATCTGCACAGGGATGCAGCATCAAGCCCTGAACTTGCATCAACCACCCCTGTGAATATTCCCCAAGTCAATCCTAGTCCCCTTTCCCGTTATCCACATAACTCAAGTCAAAGTGACATACCTACACCCGTCAATTCCCCCAACCAAAATATCCACGCTTTCCCATCATGTTTCGGCCTGAAATCTAACGGTCTGCATTCCTCTCCCAATTATATATCGGACGACGACGAACAATTCCATCAATCCACCCTCCGGACTTTCAACTCGGAAAAAACGTATGGGCTTCCGCAATCTCCCTGGTTTGGTGGAACTGGTTCTACTGTGGTCAATACACGGTTGAAGGATCACGTCTTCAGCACAGTACTACGCCGTTTCCGTCGACGAACAGGGGGCAGATGGGTAGATGCGACACGAACGGAAGATGAGGGAGAGGTTGCTGATGTCGAAGGCGATGCACTTGGTAATAAATACAGGAAGAGAAGTCGAAGGCACAGAAAAATGATCCGGACGGAAGATCGACTTCGTGATGTGGAATCTGAAGCCGACCTGTCTATTCGCAGAGTCCGAAGCCTCCCTAGTGCAGATAAGCTGGAAACTTTGGAATTGGAGCAGGAAAATGGCAAGGTCATGCTGGATGTTTTTGACATGGACCTAGACCCGGTCAGTCAGACGAACCTGTCTCCCTCGATCAGTCGTCGGAGAAGTCGTTCAAGGTCTCTTGATGCGCAACGAAGTACGTTGCACCCACCTTTCCAGCCCTCATTCTCCGAGCAGGCGTCGATCCCTGAGCGTAACGAGGAAGACTTTCCTGTTACGCGTCAAAATCATTTCATCCTCATGGAAGATCTCACAGGAAGGCTCAAACACCCATGTGTGATGGATCTGAAGATGGGTACACGGCAGTATGGCATGGATGCGACCTTCGCGAAGAAGAAGAGCCAACGCAAGAAGTGCGATCGGACTACTAGCAGATCTTTAGGGGTAAGGGTCTGCGGCATGCAGGTGAATGGCAAGTTTAATTAAGCGGCTATAACCCTGGATACTAAACATCTTCCGCCAAGGTTTGGAATAACGTTACGCAATCATATGTCACCCAGGATAAATACAGGGGACGAGAGGTCCGCACTGACAAGTTTGATTCTGTTCTCGCTTCCTTCCTGTATGACGGCGAACACTTGCTAGCATACCAAATTCCCGTTCTGCTGCAGAAGTTGTATGCATTAGCTCGTATCATCTATCGCCTCAAGGGGTACCGGTTCTATGGCTGTAGCATCCTCCTTATCTATGATGGAGACCCCGATTCCCAAGAAACTTTCCGGTCCTCTGTATTGGAGCACCCTTCATCCCGTAGCAAACGTGGAGAATCCTTGGAGCGTGGCCGTTCCTCGCACGACCAGTCTGAGAAACCTTCCCTACGACGTTCGAACAGCGATACCACGCTTGTTGGCCCCGTTGGGAAACGTTCCAGTGGGCGAAGAAAACGAGGAGAAGTTAACGTCCGTGTGGTAGATTTTGCACACACAACGACGGGCAGAGACTGGCTCCCGTATCCTTCTCAATACCACGACCGCCATCCAGCCCATGACGTGACTTGTCATGAAGAGGTTGACCCAGAAACTGGCTTGATCTATGCTCGGTTCCCGCCGCATTACCCTGATCAACCTGATCGAGGATTTCTTACTGGACTCAGGAGTCTGAGCGACGCGCTGGAGAGGATCTGGAACCAAGAACGCATTCACAGGATTAAAGCATCGAGGGATGACCCTTCGATGGTGCCGCGCCAGCTCCTTCCTCTAGCAACGGATGGCAAAGAGATTTTTGACGAGATTTTTGTGGATGCTGAAGATTCTGGCATGATTTCGACGTAGTACTTGTTTCTTCATTCTCATGCACGCTGCATCTACCAATACCTCTCAATATTCTTTTTCTGTATTTGCTCGCACTATTATAGACTCTGCATGTTCTCTTCCTATTGGCATGTGTAATATGTCTTTTGGTGTTAATAACACATGCCAATTATCTTTTGTCATGTGATCATTAACATTGAGGCGAACTTTCAACTTTCAAGAACCTGAACCTGAACCTGAACGTAGTTCTCAGCGTACGTTCAAGAAACCGTCTGGAGGGGTCTGGGCCGCACGCGTTCAACGAGATCCTGGCAGATCATTATAGCAACGTACTCCGCAAATTAGTCTCGGTGGTGGCCAGAGGTGGATGGATACCGACCTCAAGTGCAATCGATTGAACTGTCGGAAATCGCTTACGGATAAGGCTGTAGTAGTGAGTAACGATTATTTCATGCCATTATTGCACGATTTGACATACTTGAAGACAACTTGTGCGTAAACTAGTGATGTTTGATTTAATCATGTCGAACATCTCCGATAATCTGCAACCTTAGGCTCGCATATATTCTGCGGTATGCTCTACCGTGACCACGCGTTTATGGGCGATTACTGACCCGACTGCACAAGTCGAATGTGCGAATGAGCTGTTCAACGCAGCTCGACTCTGTCCAGGTGAGTATCGATCCTTTGTCACCATATAATTGCTTAGATTTCGCCAAGCCTGCGACACTTCTCTGACAGAACCGTACCTTTGCTCACCACGTATATTTTCCATGACTGATGGTTTTCCAGTGATGACGTTGTTGTGAGTTCGTATTGAGATGATCATGGCATAGCTTCACGTCAGGACTTCAGGTCTGCTCATTGCATCCGTCAAATGACTATAAAACCGTAATTCTATGCGCATACACCCACTTTATGTTGTTCTGAAAGGCTATCCAGTCGGTTTTATCAGGATTAGCGCCTTCGACTGTACTGGAGGTCTGCACACGGTAGTTGATACCAGCCCTCCTTCCAATGTGTATGTGCCCATTAACAAAACCAGAGCGATTTCTTTCTGGCAATATCAGATTTACCAAGAAAAGTCAGTAGACTATCGAAGTAAATCTGGTCTACCCTATCTTTTTTAGTGCATTTCAACAAGCTGTGGTTCGTAACGTGAACGATAAGAACGCTCAATTGCAGAAACAACTGGAGAATGTCGTAAGAGAAGGTCAGATCGCTGACGCTTCCTAGTTGTGTCAACAATTCAAGTTACCTTTCATTACAGCAAACAGCGAAATCACACTTTTGAACAACAAAACAGCCGGCAAGTCATTTCGTGAAGCTCTGCTCTCCAACTACAGGAAATTTTAGAACTCGAACGCGACCTCGAACTCGAACGACGCAAAATTCGAGAATTACAGGACGCGTCGAGAGAACGAGAAAAAGAATATACGAAACTGAAGGTATGATGATGATTACAATTACCATTGTGTGCCATGAAATACCAACCACTCGCAACAGCAATTGCATGACAAGCTCAAGCGCAAAACGCTTCTCGCTCCGAATCCTGTTGGAAACGAGGCATCTCATGGCTTTGGTCACGTCAATGATAGTCAGGCGAAACACAGGACCTTCGGCATGAACATCGAAAACAATCTCGGAACTGTTGTCGGCGGCATGGAAGCTAACGGGGTTGGTCGTAATATTACTTTGTCCTTCTTACGAGGTCCTGAATGGAAGGTGCTGTTCAGATCCAACGGACACCAGTCGTGAATCGCACTATGGGCGGTTCTTTCGTGCCCCAGGCTCAAGCCACTGCATGGGTGCAACACCAACAACACCTACCAGCCCAATCACATATCAGAAACAATTCACATCGTCAACCGTTTGCCAGTCATACCGACCGCTCCTATCGGTCTGGGAATGCAACTGACCACTCAGATAGCGCTAGTGCGAACGAGGTCGAGAATATGCTAGTCAGTCATCAATCAAGCCGCGTACCCATCAGTCATACCGGCTGGACCTCTGCTCCTTTACAGATGAATCATTCGAATCAGCAGGGTAACCCGATCCTCGATAGAAGCCTGACCATTGCTAATCTTGGTGAATAGCACGACTTCCACAGACAACTAGACGCACTACAAGTAAGTTCAGGCCAGCGGCCATGGGCCGTTAGACCTTCGATTATCAGTGTAGGGATGGAAAAAACACATTTGTGGTTCCATTGACGTGTACACAAGTCCGGATAAGGAAAAACTACAATAGTGTGCGATAAGTTTACTATATGATATATGATGGGGGAAAAAAAAAACGAAAGTAATGTCGTCGAATACTGTTTCAAGTCTTTAATGTCCCATTCTTTTCGTCTTCTAGATACTGTCCAATGGCTAATATATCCTGTCCAGCACGACGTAGATACCCAGCTAGTACGTCGCGATCTGCATGAGGTATAAGCTCAACCAGCTTATCCACTTGACGAACGAATTCGGGATCGGCTCGGATATCCATGACGGGTTCAGGTTCCTGTAGGTTGAATAAAGAGGGTCGGCGTGCAAGGGTTCCATTACTATGAGAATTTGTTGACGAAAAAGGACTACTGGAAGCTATGATAGTGTGCGAACGCCCCACCCTATTCGGGGGAGCACGAGGACCACCTGGAACAGAAGGGGTGCTTGGTATATTAACAGGGCGTGGGGTAGGATTGGTAGGAGTATTCTTTGTGAGGAGTTTTGTTCCAGACGAAGAGGACGACGAGACAGGGCTGGCCGTGCCTGATTTCTCTCGTTTTCCAGATGATATACTTGTCTTTCGTCCAAGAGAGGCGAAGAATCCACCAGCCTTGGAAGTGGGTGTTGATGATCCTACAGATCGAATAGAAGAAGTAGGTGTGGCATTAGCGAGGGATGATGATCGAGGAGGGAACCGTTGGCCTTGCGCTAGTGATGGATATGGAAGCGCTGGCGGCGCTGTTGGGGATATGTCAGTTGTTTTGAGCGATAGGTCTGTTGCTACTGAGGCGTCCGGTCGCCGAGGAAAGGTGGCCTCCGAAATCATCGAAGCCCGCGATGTATGTCTGGGCTGTGGCATGAATCCTTGACTATCTGCCACAACTGGGCGATTCATGTTTGCTATAATATATGCTGTGAGTCAGAGGGGCTTGGCTTTGAGAAAGAAATCGGCAAGTACCTCGAATTCGTGTTTCGATAATCCAGTCACCCAGACCAGAGTCGTATATGTATAGCTGATTAATCTTGTGCGCGTAGATAGCACATCGTTCTCCTGAAGTTCTCCGCGAAAACACTTCTGAACAGTACATAGCAGACGGATACTGTGACTTGATCTTAGGGCGAGGACGAGAAGCAGGTAACGAAAACGGCACTGGGACCGGCAACGGAATTTGCACTGGCTCCAATGGCGATGGCGTTCTGGAAGATGGTTGTGCAGATAGGCGACGTGGTGATTTCGATGACCTGGACGACAAGGAAGGCGTTCGTGGAAGTGATGAAAATCGCTTTAGGTTCGTAGTTAAACTGTTCCTGAAACTCTTGGGTGGCGGACTAGGAGTCTCACTACGCATTGGAGATCGAGAGGAAGAATGACTGCCTGCCGACATCTCATCCGAGTTGCGCCGGTCTATCGAAGCAGGCGAGAACGCGACGTGACCAATTTCATTCTTCTCGAGCTCACCCTTGGCATCGAGCGGTTGTACGACTGTGACGGATAGAACCTCCTCAGTAATGACTTCAGCAATCAAAGAATTCCCAGCTTCAGCATGCCTCGAATCGCTGGATTGATCACTATTCTGCGGAGTGACCTCTTTCGGTTTTTTATACAAAGCCAAGGCATCAGAATCAGAAGCTGTCGTGGTTGACGTGGAGGCCCCTTCACGTCGGTGAAAAGATTGAACGTGACGCAGGACCGAATTGTTTGTCGATCTGAGAGCCTGGTCTGTCAAACCACAGATCAAAGCATTATTATCCGAAGACGTACATTATTGATCTCTCTTCAGATTGGGTAGAACACACGTTCGGGGAATCCAGAGATGTAATTGTCGACTTCGGAGATCTTGAAGCAAGCACCGCAGAAACAGATGGTGGCAATTGCAAGGCCTGTTTGACCGCTTCGATGTCACCTCTAGCACGTGCAGGGTTTGGAGAATTTAGACGTGGCGGACGTGGGGGGGGAGGAGTGTTAACGTCAATATTGAACGTTGCCCGAGGCGGAGGTGGTAAAGGACCAGCTGTAGCATGGATACCTACGGTGCATTATGAAGCAGTATTGAATTTTGTAAGGACAAATATACTGACCTGGCTGATAGTGGAGGTATAGCGACGCATCGCTTGGAGGGAATGCAGAAGTATTAGCCGGGACAGATTGGACAATGATTTGCGGGGTAGAGCTACTCGGAGAGGGACTAGCCTTCCGCTCTTTTATTTGAACGGCTCGCGCGGATTCCAGACTTACTACTACAGGAGCTGCCACGCGTGCCGCTATATCTTTCTCTTCCCCAATCTCCGGCGTAACAATCAACGAATCCTCAGTGGATCGTCTCTTATAGGGTAACTTCGCCAGCACTGGTGACAGCAAATTACGCATAGGATCAGAAACGTCAGAAACACCACCTGGAGATGATGATCGTGAATGTGGCTGCTGGAATATGGGAGGGTGCAAGTCGTCGTTTGGTGTTGACTCTCTGCCGATATACGCGTCTTTGGTGGGTGGGGGGCGACCTGTTCCTACGATCCCTGCATCTCGTGGCGGTCTTTTATTGGCATTCAAACCTTCCGACGGAGTTTTATAGTGCCCTCTCCTTTCGCCCGTGCCCCTGCTACCGGATTCATTATCATTTTTACACATGTCTCCTGTGATAGGCGCAGTAGAAGGGGGTGTAAGGTGGGTATATGAGCTATACGCAGCATCAGGTGGTGCGACTAGCGCAAGTCCAGCCAGGTTGGAGTGAATCCCCCTTCGCGATCGTAAACTCCCGTTGCCATGGGGTTGCGAAGAAGATTTTCGTGCTGATTCGGTATCCATCTGGACTATGGCAAGCCGACGCCTGTCGGACCCTCCCTCGGACCGATCACCTGAACGTCGCCTCCTCAGTTTCGACGCAGCCCCCGACTTTCCCTTTGCATCTCTCGAGGAAACATCAGCGCCCTGCGACGCAGAAGAGTATTCTGAAGATGACGTGGAGCCACTGGATACATGTCTCTTCAACGCAGGTGTACGAGTATGTGAGTCGGTGGCATGGGAATGCCCGCTTGGAAGTGGAGACTGTGGGTGGGGTTTCGTGTCGCGTCTGGATGGGTTAGATGGTGTCGGAATGGGACGTGAATCGCCAACTACGGAAACTACAACCCATGATAAGTACTTGAGAGAATTGGAACGACCGAGACCCATTCTGGGTGTGTAGTCAACATACCAGATGAGGAGAGAGACTTATATGGCTTCTGTGAGGCTGTGGACATGATGTAGGGTAATCAGGTGGAGATGGGGAGTGACAGGGTGTACATCACCGTCTCGAAATGTCGTTATTGACTAGCTGTTTCGCCCTTATGACAGATTTGGATACAGATCACAAAAGCCAATGTCATTTCCTCCACCGCGTGCGTGGTCATGGCAGTGCTCTAAAGCAGTAGTATATCCCAAGGCTATCGCTCAGATTCATCTCCAACCGCTCCCTCCAATTGCATTGCAATCTAAAATTGACTGTGGCAGTGAGTCACCGGGCATCGCGGCACCAACCGGTCATGGCTCCCTTGCGACAATAGTCTTCACCGCCAATACTTGGTTCCTGTTCAAGCCTATTACATTACTGGTAGAAGTTGAAGGCTCTACATTCCCGGGCCGCATCTGCAAAAAAATTCACCATCTCTCATAATATATAGAGTATTCCTCCGAGTACTTAGTCAGATTATGCACCGCCTTGCTTTTGTTCGTCCTCGGGTCAATGTGTAGTCGGAACTTTACAATTGCATTACGAGCGACAACTTGAAGCGTCATGAAAACGAGTGGCATGTCATGTAGAGTCTGCAGACAGGTCCCAAGTCGGATGGCGTTCATGTACCAAAAGCAGTGTTCTGTTCTCCAAAAGTAGCACCACCATGTCCTCGCATCTCTATGAAGTCGCACTTTTCGGTGAATTCTTCTCCAGAGACCTCAAGGCAATCCTTAATCGTATAACCCTCCACAGCGAGTCATCGCATCCCATACACACGCGAGAAATTGTGTTTGAGCCCTTCGACTCCCAGCATCAACGAGATATCGGCACAGACCCCGTTATTCTCAGAGCCAAGAAGGAGCTCACTGAGCCTGACTCTGGATGGTATGTTGGCTTTGGTTTGGTACGAGCTACATTTATCGTTCGATATTGGAAAGGTTGTTGTATTCATATCTAAAGCCTGAGTCTGTTCGTGTTCACCCGGAGGCCACGGTGAGGCCTTGGTCGACGTGTCAAGTAGTAGGTGATGCACTGAGTTTTGCAGCAGCACTTGGATACGTGTAAGCATTGTGGTTCTGTGCAAACATAGCCTTTCCCTGAAGCTTTTTCAATTTGAACCCCAGGCGACGGTCACAGATATATAAACGTGGATACTCGTTCAGACGCGGAGCACTGGTCATTCTCATGTTCCAACAAGAACAGGTATGTTACCATGAATTGTCGGACTACACGTGTTTGCACGCTCCTAACACACTTGCGAGGTCGATCCAAAAACACAGCAGCCAATCCCTGCTCATACAGACACCTTGTGGGAAATGGAAGTCAAGACCGCTTCGCCCATTCGCAACACGCAAGAGACACCGGTCAGCCACGCCGTGGATGCAGTCCTCGAGGTGCAGCTTCTTATGAAGGGCTTGCTCGATCTCCGCAGGCAAGACCTTTGATGAGAAGAATGAAGTACGGCTATTCTGGTTCTTCTCCTGAATCCCCCCAGTCCACCTCATCATCCTCAATATGTTCAGCCCATCTTCCATCGTCCTGCACCTGCCGTAGAAGCTCCAGTAACGCCGAAGGATCAATGTCTTCATCGCCCTCGTTGTCAGTATCCCCCTCCGCATCCTCTTCTCCAAGGCCGTCATCTACAAGCATCGTGGTTGTTTGAACTTCCTCGTCGCTCTCCACATATCCGCCTAGTAGAGACAAACCATTTCGAGAAGTCTCTTCTTCCTCTTCATCGCTCCCATACCCTCCTACCAGCCCACTTATGGCCTTCCTTCCTTCCTTCTTGTTCAACTTTCTGCGCTTCGGCTTCCTTTTTTCGTCGTCTGACTGCTGGGTAACCATCCCTTGAGTATCAACCACTGTTCCTTTGAAATCCTCCCATAATTCGATGGTCGGAAACTCCACGAAATGTGTATGCCTCAGTAAAAAGTCGAGAGTCTGCGATATGTCAAAGCGATAATATGCTTTACGGTTTCGGGAGTTCGCTAGAACTATGGCACCTGGGTCTAGCTGTGCAGTCATTACACATTCTGGTGGGGTAAAGGAATCCGGGTCATCGGAATTTGGGAAAACGAGGGATTTTGTCCATTCTGGGCAATTCTTCGATTTAACGCGTTCCTTTATGTGGGATTGAACCAGGGCAAGGAGAGGTGTGTTGGTGTTGTTTCTATGGGTCAAAATCACGAAGGATGCCTCTCGGGACTGCGACAAGGAAGGGAGTGGATCCACAGGTGGATGGAACTTGAATTCGACGGTCAGGAGCGCTGTATGGTTCCTAGCATAAAAGGGCAAATACCGATGTATTCAATTTTACTATTCTGACAAAGGATAAAGAACATATACTTGTAATCCCAACTCGACTGATTCATTTTCCGTCTCTCCATACCCACGGGGAGCAAGTCCACATCAATATCGCGAGCCTCAAGTTGCATTTTCAACAAATCCCGTTTGGTCCCGCCCCTCCCCCGCCCAT
>QMFE01002669.1:0-14919 GCA_003314665.1 Tricholoma sp. MG77
TGTTGGTGTTGGTGTTTGTGGTGGTGTTGGCATTGGCATTGGTGTTGGCAGAGGTGGTGGTGTTGGCATTGGAGGTGGTGTTCATGTTGGAGGTGTTGGCAGCGGCGTGTTCCCCTTCGTCAAAGCACCCCATCTCCCCCCATGAGCAGTGGCTCACAGGCTGGGTGGTGGTGCTGTGTTGGGGTGGTAGCCATTGTGGGTTGGCACTGGGACGTTGTCATCGTCAAAGTAAAGAACCTAAAAAAAAGTTAGTTAGTTGAATAAAAGAAAAAGAAAAAATACTTGTAGCCCAAATGATGACTGGCATCATTTGGGTGTGCTTGCATTTGGTCTTGGTGTCCACCATCGTTGTTTGCAACTCCAACTTGCCCTATGAGCAGTGGCTCACAGGCATGGTGTTGTGTTGGCAATGTTGATGTTGGTGGTGTTTACATACAAGTGGCACCACTTTTCTGTTTGGGGTGTGCAAATATGACCAAATGGTCCATGCACACCTGCAGGGTATATAAACCTCTACTTTTCACGCTCTCTTTCCCTTGGGCTTGTCCCAGTATATATTACTATATTACTATATTACTATGTACAATAAATATAGGTAGGGATCATGTAAATAGACCGGTTGCAACCGACTGCAACTGGTTCTCATCGGTTTTAATAAGTATTAGATATCAAAGACCGCAACCGACCCACCAGTAAGATTTAGGGCAACTGTAACTGATAAAAAAATCAGGCTGTGGTTTGGTTTAGTTTGGTTGCCGGTTTTTCACAGTTGCATGAGCCGGACTTTTAAACGCTAGATGGGTGCAAACAGCACCCCAACCACCACCATGAGAAACTGCTTGTGGGGCAGGAACAGGGAGCTACAAGGATCAGGACAACAAGAAGGGGCAGCAGCACAACAACAACAATGAAGTACAACAACAGGATAACAACATGATGACAATGTCAATGACAGGAGAACAACAACAACAATGACAATGATGGGACAACAACAACAACAACAACAACAACAACAATGGGACATCAACAACAACGATGAGACAGCAACAACGATGATGATGATGGGACAGCAACAACAACAATGCAACAACAACAATGCTGACATGATGACAACATCCCAGCACCCCCTCTCTCACTGCAAATGTGAGCAGGGGGATTTCTCATTCCGTTTTCGGTGACTACAGGCAGCACCCCTCCCTTGCTGCAAACATGAGTGGGGGGGTTTCTCATTCCGTTCTCAGTGACTACAGGCAGCAACCCCCCCCCTCTCTTGCTGCAAACATGAGCAGGGGGGTTTCTCATTCCATTCTCAACAACTACAGGCAGTACCCCCCCTCTCTCCCAAGGAGGGGTTTCACTTTCCATATATTACTGTAATGTAATTAGATTATTAAATACATACTAATGTCGAAACCCATGAATAACCATGGGTAACCCCCCCAAAACCCATGGTAATATACCCCTACCCATGCAGGTATGGTGTTCATGGGTACAGGTACAGGTACAGTGAAATTTACCTGGGGGTTACCTGTGCTGTGCCCTACATGAGGGTGCGAGGCCACTGCACCCATGAGCACTTGCTCGCTGGGTGGACCAGGTGCCTACAGCCATACCCCCAGAATGAACCCACAGCACCAACCCACACAGGTTTTGATACCTGTTTTTTTATTTTTTTTATTTAATTTAATTTAAATTCCCATTTATACTCTGTTGTGGCGGACCATATGTTAGAGTATATACAAGCATTTTTTATCTATTATATCATATCTTTCCTGATTTGTAAGAGCTACATCATCTGCAAATGGGTTCCACAAGGGATACACCGAAGCACTCGCAATGGCACTGGGGAGTCATGGCCAACTCAGGGCAGTCATACCCCATTGAAATGTCTTCCCCACCTGGGGGCACTCCACCTTCCCACTCCCACACTCATGATCTAGGGTCCCTCCATCCAAATCTGGAAGCTCTTTGGCTATACTCTGAGCCTCCCCACTGTTGACTCTGAAGTTATGTCTGGTCCTGCCCAGTCCAGGTCACCACCCCAGCTGAGACTCCCACCTACCAAGGGGGCCATGCAGTAATTCCAGTGGAAACCAAATTTGGCGGATAAGAATAGAAGGAATGTGGGTGTGTTACTAAAGGGGGATTGGTTGGCTTGATGAAGTAATCAGCATGGTAGAAAGTGAAAGTGTGCCAACAACTCCAAGAGAGAAAAGTTTCCTGTGGCCAGGGGGATTTGAACTTGCAAGGTTTGGCTTATATGCCAGTGTCTGCCAGGGTGCTATGGCAGATGTGTGTAATGGGACCACTGCACCATTGCACCCCCTTTGATACCTGTGTTACCTGTCAGTACCCATACCCATGAGCGTGGGTATGTGTTTCTTGTGGGTATGGGTACAGGTAGAGGTCAAGTGACCCATGGGTTACCTGTGACATGCACTAAGTATGATCAGAGAAATGCAAGCACATATGTATAGGCACCTAAGAATATGGACATTAGGCCACTCCAAACTAGACTGATAAGTGTTTGATAGTGATAGATGTCATGGCTCAAGGCTGGATTAGATCCTAGGTTGTTGATGGTGGTGGAGGGAGTATTGGGAGTGGGTAATGGAAACAGAGGATCCATCTCCTATAGCAGAGTGACGTGGTGGTATAATGATAATCTGACTGTGTAGACTACACAGTCATGTGACTGCCCACACCCACTACTCCATCTGCCCACCTCCAAAAAGGTGATGTCCTTGTCACCACAAAAAGAAAGCAAAAAACAAAAAAGTAAACAAAACAATAGGTATAGATCACTGTAAATGATAGGACCAGAGGAAATTATGACTGATAGCAAAAATAAAATGAGTCTATTTTTACACCCCACATCCAAACACCAAACTGCAACCCAAACATACGATAGAGAGGCTGGCAAATCTGCAAGAGAAACCCAACTCTAGGGTCAGAAATAGTCAACCTTGGATCAATATAATGTACAGCTTTACCAGAATTGTTTCTGTATTTTCATATGTTTGGCAAGATCTTATCAAAGATAATCAATCCTGTCCCAGTGCAGTGACACATCTAGTATTTTCCCAGTTGCACTGCTGCAGAGTACTGAGTAGAGGTGGCAGTGATTGACATCACCACCATAGAGCACACACCTTACCTGATATCCAATGCTTCTTTCAGTCATTTATTATAGTCCATTGTCTCACAGAAATAGCATGGATACAATCCTGAAAGTCAACACTTCATCCTACATGATAAGGTTTTCACATACTCACATATTCTCCTTATTCTTCTATGCCAGCTCATACAGCTCATTGGTGACAGAATATACAAATATACTAAAGCATCATGAGTATTATTCATATCTCATAACAGTCTGTGAGTCTATAGAAGAGTGGTAGAGGCTCAATATGTTATGAAAGGTTATAGCCACTCACCCAAGGCCTACAGTGCTGTAGTTTATTGATGTAGTGTATGTATTAAAGTGCAATATCACAGTATATGAGGTCCCCTTGAGTTAGAAGGCATCCAGATAGCAGTTGAGCCTGTATAACATAGCAGAGAAAAGGTTGAACCAGGTGTTCCCAAAAAAGGCAATAAGTCAAAAATAGCTCAAGAATGACATAACGTGCTTGTAATCGGAAAGCAGGGTTGGATAGAGGCAGGGCAATTCCACAAAATACAAAAACTCTGGAGGGATTCTGTGCAGGAAAGGGTAAGATACATGCAAAACAAGGGTTTCGATGCTGTGCCTCAAGACACATACCCTTGCCCAATCACTCTGTTCATTGGTACTCATTTGACCACCTTGCCTCCATTTCTCAATGGATTCCCTTCAGGGTTTTTTTTGTATTCTATGGAATAACATCTCCTCTATTAGTGCATTATGGAATTGTTCTTGGGCTATTCTCGCATCCTTGCGCTATCCTCCTTTCACACTAGACATGTTACTGCACTCAGGCTCAGGATTGATTATCTTTGATAAGATCTTGCCAAACATATGAAAATACAGAAACAATTCTGGTACATTATATTGATCCAAGGTCGACTATTTCTGACCCTAGAGTTGGGTTTCTCTTGCAGATTTGCCAGCCTCTCTATTGTTCATTTGTGTTGCGGTTCAGTGTTCGGATGTAGGATGTAAAAATAGATTTTCTCAACATTGCATTGTTACTCTGATTACACCCATTTGAACGATACAAAAGGCTGGTTTGGAGCCTGGTACATATGTATGTATGAGGTGTGGGGCTGAATGTCCCAATACAGACAACTGAGATGACACAGACCATAGGTTCAACAGGTCCCTATCCCAATCAAGGTGTGGTACTGACCCATTATGAGTAACTGGTGTTTGGGGCTGAGGGCTTACTGGAACTGTTACCTGTAACAATGGGTTTTCTGGGTGCAATTCCAGATGGGTGACATTGTGTAAAAACTTCTCCTGTTTGAGAGTTCATGGTCCAGTTAATTGTATGTGCATGAGATGGGTATAATTGCTGAGGGACAGGAGCAAGTCGGCAAGTGTGTCATTGCAGTGTGGTGAATGGACAGGGGGTTGAGGAATGCAGTGATGATAGGTCTCTTGGTGGTGGAGGTGATCTTGAGACTATAGGCAAGGTTTCAGCATCCTCTGCCCAGTCAAAACATTGGCTAGGTTTTGGTATGAGTGGTGGTGTGGGCATAGTCTTTTGTTCTGGAGGTTCAACCAACTTGTCATGCAAGAGTGCAGAATGAGAACCTTGAAGCTCAGGCTGTGGACTTGCAAATGTGGGGGGGATCAAGTTTGTCAAGGCTTCAGCATCTTTCAGCATGTGTAGGTACTTGTTGTCAAGGGTCTCCATCTGTCAGTCTCCTGTATACTCAAGTCCATTAATTGGTGGGGTTCTGTCTGCATTGCCCCATCTGTCTTCTATATATGCATCCATATGCAGAGGTCAGATCCATGGTACTTGTTCCAAGCAATCCTTTCTGCATTCACCCCATATTGAAACCCTACTTTGAACCTGTTATGTCCCATGCAACCACGCTCCATAACCCCTACCTGACTCCAGATAATCATGTAACTATTGTTCTGTAGGTGCTACGCCCTCACACATCCGTGCGCACTTGAGCGCAACCTGCGCTTATACATCCACGCATGGAGCACACACTCGTCATCAACTGCATGCACTCTCACTCTCGCACATCACGCTTGTGCCACTCACTTGCTCTCGCACCTTTGTGCTCGTCTCAGTCATCAATACTACCTCATCTCCATGCCATTGCAAGTCCATGTGGTATTACCCCTTGCCAAATGATCTGTGCATCCAAATACATTCTCACATGTGTCCTCTTACTTATTCAGTGTTATTTCACTCATGCTTTTATTATTCACCTTCCTATTTGCTCATCACAATTCTTTATTTAAGTACAGTTATCCAAGCTATGCTGCTCCATGCAAGGAGTGCCGCTCTTCCTACATAGCTTAAATACAATGTAGCTTAGTTCCTTGTAACTCACTTGTTAATTGAAATTTGAAAACCGACATCAAACACTTTATTCCTGTTCTCATAAAGTTCATCTCTTGCCACAACCAATGTGCACTTCACTCGGACATCCGCATGCTCATGCCACACTTGTCTACACTTGTCCGCTCTACTCATGTGCTCTTGTGCATGTGCACAACGGCCACAGTTCTCGCTCCGAAGTTATGGTCCACCCAGAAACCGAACAAGAGGCACAACCCTATTGGGAAAGTGGTTGGAGCCACAACTGTGTGTTTAGCATAGCTCCACATCCACCCAACATCAGCTAAGTCCTCAGTGCACATTCCTGCACTGTTTCCCAGTACCACTGAGCTGTATCTGATCCTTCCTACAACCCTGTCCTTCTGGCATTACCGGTTCATAACAGAACCCTTCCTTGCATGCTGCTCCTTCATCTGCTTGGTCACCTTCATTATTGGGTGTTTGCATTTGTATGGCAACATCGGCTGGTTCATGATTTGGCTGGGTGTTTGTGTTGGCAATGGTAGGGTTGTTAGGGTCAGTTGTAATCATCTGGGAGCTGATATCAGTGGTGAGGGGTTGTGGTTCCATCAGTCTGTGCACAGGAGTTGACGAGGGCCATAGTTCCCAATAATGTGGGCATGGTGGTCTGGAATGGGTTGGGATGGGGCTTGAGGGGCTGAGGAGGGGGTTGAGAGGTTCTTGGTGGTCCAGAGTGTGTGTGCTGTCATTTTTATAGGGCTGTTGATCTAGGAAGGGGTTGGCTGGGTCCTTTTATGTTGTCAGCTGTGACGCGGCAGCAGCAGGGGAGGGTTGTGGTGCATAATGGGGGTCAGGGATGTGGGCTTGGGGGTATTTTCTGTCTGGGTGGCTGTCCTGTTGGTACTGGGGGTTGTCTGGGTCAGTGTACAATGTTGTTGTTGTGTTTTTCATCAAGTTGAGGTGTTTGTCATCAGGTGGCTTCATTTGTAGGGCAGCACACTGACATTTGGGGGTGGTGCTAGTCTGCATGCCCATCTCAATGGTTGTGGGGGCTGTCTGGGTGCTAACATTGTGCTGGGTGGTTGGGTTGGTTTGGCCTTCATGACCTCCTTTATGAGCATTAAATGCCCTCCCTCTACCAATACACAGCAGCTGTACCCATGCTCCATCATCCAGATGTCCCTCTCCTTTGTCCTCCCATTCTCCTTGCTCTCTTCCATTTACTGCATGTGCCATTGCATTGAGATGCAGATCCCAGGTCCATGTCCTTCTGCTAGCCACTTTCATTGTTCCTCATCCTTCCCATTTTGCATTCTTAGCTTATGCCCCTCTAGTGGACTCCTCTTACATTCCTTTCTCACATACTTGACTCCTTTTGCCTTCCCCATCCTGTAGCCTTCATCCATTCCTTCTCTCCATCCTTTGAGTCTTGCTTCATCTATTAGGTCTTGTACTTTGTTATGGGTAAACAGATATCATTCTGAATCTGTGTCACTTGTCAATGATGTAGTGGCTGTGTTGATGCATGTCATACTGTTGTCATCATTTGCATTGACTGTGGCTGGGTTTGTTGCAGCATTTGGTGTATCCATTGTTGTAGTTGGTAGTGTAACTGTACATAAGCTGATTTCTTGTGCTGTTTTGTCTGTGAGTTCAGCTGCAGTAGTAACCACACTAGGTGGCAACATTGTTAGGGTGGCTGTTCTCGTGTTTGGAGTGGTTGTGCTTGATGCCATCATTTATGGCCATGATATTTGTGCTGAGTATGTTCTTGTGCCATTTTTTCTTGTTGCCTGTTTGCCTTGTCCTGGACCTGGCATGTTGAGTTGGGACTGAGTGAGAGACTGGTAGACTGATGCTGATACTGGTTCTGTGTGACTGGTGTACTGGGGTTCTGCAAGACTAAGGTTCTGGTGCTAAAACTGAGGACTCAAGAGCTGTGACTAGAAGGCAAAGCAAGATGCAAACTTCACATGTGATGGTGTGGCACACAAGAATACAAGCCAAAGCTAGCAAAAATCAATTGAAGCAAGAGCAAGTGCATTGAATCATGCTCTCATCACCAAGATGGAGATGGAGGATCTGTCTCCTATAGCAGAGTGGTGTGGTGGTATAAGTCTACTGACTATGTGGTCACATGACTGCCCAAACCCACTACTCCAGTAATGCAAAGGCAACATGTTTCATTCTAGTGATAACTTGAAGAAGAGTGGGCAGAACAAGTGACATGGCTGAAGAAAAAGCAAGATAAAAGGTGGTTGTGGTGTGATCACAGCACTTAATCACATGTGGTAGGTGGTACTATAGTTATCTTTGACATTTAGCACCCAGTGACAGTGGTTGATCATTGGATCATTGCAGCTACCAGAGTGAGTGAAAATAACAGTAGCACCCATGTAACAAATATTTTTATGCCATATGGGAGCAGAATTGAGTAGTAACATAAAGTGACCAGTAAAAATGTTGTGAACAAATGAGTCTGCTTCCAGGGTCTGTCCCACATATTCATGGTATGCAATGTCCTTGGTTCAATCTGTGGAATATCACAAAGAAACCATTTTATTGACCTCTTGGGTTGACAATGATGGAGGGCTTCAAAAACAAGGATATACATACCTGTAAGCCAGGTAGCACTAGAATGATGACAGGCAAACTATAGGGTTGTTCACAGTAAACATTTTTGGCTCATTTTTGGCTTCATTTTTGGCTCATTTTCATGTGTTTGGCAGAAGAATGATCAGAATGATCCGAAAAATGAATGAAAAATGATGTGAAAAATGGCTACTGTGAGCACCTGTTATGTCCCATGCAACCACGCTCCATAACCCCTACCCGACTCCAGATAATCATGCAACATTGTTCCGTAGGTGCTACGCCTTCGCACATCCGTGTGCACTCAAGCACAATCCGTGCACATACATCCATGCACAGAGCACATGCTTGCTCATCATTGACCACGTGCACTCTCACTCTCACTCATCACACTTGTCTCGGTCATCAATACTACCTTGTTTCCATGCCATCGCAAGTCCATGTGGTATTACCCCCTCGCCGAACAATCTGCACATCCCAATACGTTCTCGCATTTGTCCTCTTACTTGTTCAGTACCATCTCACTCACGCTTTTATTATCCGCCTTCCTATTCACTCGTCATTATCTTTTATTTTAAGTACGGTTATCTGAGCTATGCCGCTCCACACATGGTGCGCCGTTCTTCCTACGTAGCTTAAATACAACATAGCTAAGTTCCTTGTTACTCACTTGTTAATCGAAAATCAAACCGACTTCAAACACTTTCTCCCGTTCATGTTAAGTTCATCTCTTGCCACAACCCGCACACACTTCACTCGCACATCCGTGTGCTCACGCTGCGCTCGTCTATGCTCGTCTGCTCTACTCATGCACCACTCTCGCGTGTGCATGCACGACCGCCACAGTTCTCGCTCTGAACTTATAGTCCACCCAGATACCGAACAAGAGGCACAACCATATTGGGAAAGTGGTTGAAGCCAAGACCATGTGTTTAGCATAGCTCTGCATCTACCCAACATCAGCTAAGTCCTCAGTGCAAGTTCCTGTGCTGTTCCCCGGTACCGCTGAGCTGTATCCAATCTTTCCTACAACCTCATCCTTCCTTGCCCATTCGCAGTTTGTAACAACACCCTGGAAAGCAAAAATAACAAAAATGATGCAAAAATGCATTTTACATGGTCCTCAGCAGTGCTGGCAAGTGCTTGGCATATTCAAACTCCCCCTCAAATGACTTGGTGAAATTATTTTCATGAGCTGGTCACTAAGTAAAATTTGTAGTATCTCCTCATAGTCTTCAAACTGAAGTAAATGGCCACACACAGAAGGCGGGTGGTGCCCTGTTGTGGTGGCTCCCCCTATTGTGTTGCGCTGCAAGTCTGCCCCCTATTGTGTCATTGTTGACCCTCATTGTTGGTCCCCCTCTTCATCGTTGGAGATAGGGGTTGTGACGTGGCCATTAGCACCTGATCCCCCCCAGCAAGCAAATGCTCACAGCGGTGGGTGTCAGGTGCTAGGCTCTTGCCCCCCCATTCTCATTCCTCCCCTGTACACACCAGCCTTTCTCCCTATGAGCAGTTGCTTGTAGTGGGGGGGTCTGGTGCCATGGGCATCATCATCTCCCCCTCTCCCTCATCCTTGTTGTTGTCCTGTCCCATGTTGGCGGTGATGGTGCTGGTGCTGGTGCCATTGGCATTGGCATTGTCATCTCCTCCCATCCCTCCCTTCTGCCCCTGTCATCATAGATAGGCTGCACCCATGATCCACCCTATGAGCAGTTGCTTATAGATGTGGGACAGGTGCTGAGTCATTCAGTGTCATCTGGCATCCTGGGAGGTGGTCGTGCCTCCTCTTGGTGTCATTCCACTTCCTCATCATTGTCCTCGCCTTTAGGGTGTTGTTGGGGCTTCCCTTCTTCATGTTGGAGATGGGCAGTGATGATGTGGCCATTAGCACCTGATCCACCTTGCGAGCAAGGGCTCGCAGTGGTGGGAGGCGGGTGCTGGGCTGTGGCCTCATCCTCATCATCTCTGCATGCCTGGTGTTCTAGCCAAGCTGCACCCATGATCCACCCTACAAGCAGTTGCTCATAGGTGTTGGGTGAGTGCCATGTCTCTTGTCATGGCCCCATTGTTGTTCCACCTGCTGTTACAAACTGGGAATGCCATAGGACAGGGTCATAGGGAGGATCAGGTACAGCTCAGTGGTACTGGGGAACAGCATGAGAACATGCACTAGTGTTGCCATGGCTTCAGCTCAGAACCAGTTTAGGCTGATAGCCAATGGAGTCGTGCTGAGGGCACACCCCCAGATGATCACGTGACTCAAGACATAGACAAGTAGATACAACTAGCACGAGATGGGACAGACAACAACCATGGCTCAACTCTCAGAAGGAACACTTGAGACTACTCCATCTTGGTGATGATAGTGGAATTTGCACGTTAACACACTGCCTTGCCTGCTAGAAACCACACCATACAACTGCACTGTAAACCACACTGTATAACCACACCATATAACCAAACCACCATATAATCGCACCATATAACCGCTTCTCTGTTCTTGTCCAACAGCCACACCTGCAACATGCACCATCGATCGATAAGTTGAACACAACCCTGGCTTGTTGGCAAACACAAGCACAAGTGAGAGGCCATTTTGCACCAGCTGGAGCAACAGCCACAGTCACCGCATCTCCAATCTTGTCCATCAAAAATAGCAAGAGCCTAGTCTCACTTCCATCCAAACCAAATGACACTACAACTCTAGCTAGCACAACCAAGTGGACCCTACCAAGCAGCACACCATCCCCAACCCTCAGCACCTTAGACCAATTCACACAACCTCCACCTCCACCACCTCCACCCTCATCAGCCAATACACCGCCACCATGATCACCATCGCCACAAAACATGGCATCTAACACACCAGTCAACTTCTTCAGTGGCAATGGGGGTGATAAGCAACAACCCATAGATTTCCTCAAAAAGTTCTGTCATGCCATGCACAATTCATGTGTTACATCTGAAACGGCCCTTGTTAAAGCCTTCGGTGATTATCTGAAAACTGACTCACCAGTGGAAGAGTGGTACACTGATCAGGACACCCCAATCTCCAAGCCAGCCTGGGAAGACTTCGAAGCCACATTCAGAATATGTTTCTCTGGAGTGCAGAAAGCGAAAAAGACACCGGCAGATCTGGAAAGGGAGCTATCCGGGCTGAAACTCAACAAGAAAACCTTGGTGACCACGGTCAACTACAGGGGACAGAATGCATGGAGCCACATCATTTTTGCAGAGGAGGCATTAGATTTAGCAAAACGAGCTGGCCTTGAGAAAACGAGAAGCTCACTAATGGCTGTACGTGACAACCTGCCAGAAGTCCTCAAGGAGAAGATTAGTGGCAGTGGAACGTGGGAGACATTCTGCATGGAAATAAAGGCTGTCAATGTTGACACCTTAAGGGACTGGGTGAAGAAGGAGGAAGCAAAGGAGAAAAAGGAGAAGGAACGAGAAGTGGCAAATGATGTGCGGTTCACAAACCTTGAGTCTATCAGGACCCACAATGTCGTCCCCACATCGCCCACTGCTGGAATCAGAAGCCAAATGAATAGGACGACCATCACAGCTGCCCCCAACCCCAACTATTCCCACTCAACAAACCTACCAACTGACACATTCAGCACTGGTGGCAGGGGATGGGGAAACATATTCCAAACCACTAACGCCAATGCTCGAAACCCCCCAATGGAAGTGCTGAAAGCTGCCCTTCATGCCTGCATTGCTGCATTTCCTACACAACCGAACACACCAGCTGGGATTAGCAACTACTTGTGACCAGTGCCGCACCTGGCTCACAATGTTTGGGGCAGGTCAGAAAGTCAATGAATCCACAGGCTTTCTGCTACAACCCAGAGGAGTGCCGCCTGGCTCAGGAGAATGCTATGTATGCAGAAAACTAGGCCACACATGTACTAACTGTACAAATGAGCAAGTCCCGTTCAAGGAGAGGCAGTGGAGGAATATATGTGGCACTGTTCTTGGGCATGGTAGATCCATGCCAATGCCCGTTAACCTTGTTCAAGCAGCCCAAGAAGACCTCGGGTGGATGAACTCTGCAGGATTTGAGGATAACATACAGCAGGGAAACAAGGAAGGGCCATGCACTTAGATGAGAAGCTGGCAGCCCCAAGTGTGCAGATAGAAGAGGTGGACTGGACTGTATGGACGATGCAGTGACTGGCCCACATGTACCTAATGACGAACAAAATGTAAATCTGATCAATCTGTACTCAGTGGGACACGTATCAGTACTCAAACAACACAAGGCAGGGGGGGATGAAGTCTCGTTCAAGCAAATGCTCCAGCTAAAAGGACCACAAGGAGAAGTTATATGTGTCAGTGCACTATTTGACAGTGGTGCAATGGTCAGAGCCATGTGCTCATCAATATTCCAAATGATCAAGCACAGACTAACAGGATGGGGACCATTGAGAAGACAGCTGCGAATGGCCAATGGGGTCATCATCCCCTCAGAAGCAGTGTGGAAAGGAGTGATGGTATTGGGAGGTGTCACATTTGAAGGCGAATTTGAAGTTTTCAATAGCAAAGGTGGATGGGCATTCCTGTTTGGAAAACCACTCATGCAGGCAGCATGTGCATCCCACAACTTCGAAACAGATGTCATCAGAATACACTCAAAAACTGGCACCATCATCCTAACCAACCAAATCAACGAGCAAGCTGCAGAACGTGCTTCCATTCTAGGTGTCAGCCTCACACTCGATGCGAAACAGTGGGGGAAAATGAAAGGGGGCTCTTCTGGCCAGAATCCCCCTTTGAGGCAAGTCTTCAGTCCCCAAACCAGTGTTGTTACTGAGCAGATTGACAAGCATGAACACATAGCAGAATCCAGTACCGAAAATGATGCCTGGCCAACAGAAATGCAAGAAAAACAAGAATGCAAAATCGATATTCCAAGTGGTGAAACGAAAAATGTAGAGAACACAGACAAGATCAAGACAGAAACAGGGGGTGAAAACAACACCCCCATGAGGGAAGTGCCCCTCACAACTGTTGTCACAGAATTGCTTGGCCAGACTAACACACTGACAGTGCAAGTAAACACCCAGAACCAAACTGATGAAGATAGAAAAGACGCAAACCAAGAGGAAACAGACAACACATCCACCAAGGAAATTCTCATTGACATCACCGTGGACTGCTATACTATGAAGCTGAAAGCACAAACCCCTACATCATGGAAAGTGCAAGTCTAGTACAAATCAATTCTGTGGGCACAGAAGCAGACAACATCTATACACGACACACAGACCCCTTCAAGGAAGAACACATTGCCAAGATACTGGATGAGGTCATGATAGGATACGACCTCACAAGCAAGCAACACAAGATGACCAGGTCAGTGGTCAAGGAATTTGCTGACTGCTTTGCACCAGCCATGAGTGAGGTCAACACGGTACCAGGAGTCTTGCACCGCCTGACAATTCCAGAGGGTGTGACATTCAAAACCAAAATTGGCCAATGGTCCATGACACTGCCTCAATGAAAATATTTGAATAAAAAGGTAGACAAAATGTTAGCTGCCGGAATCATAGCACCAATACACCCCCAGGATGTTCGCAATGTTGCATACACAGTCCTCGCACAAAAAGCATATGAAGGCAATGGTCTAACCCTCGACAAGCTCAAACACCGTCTCAATGATGAATGTGTCAAACATGGTATACCTAGCACCTTCGACATGCCACCCAGACCATAACCAAGGGAGGCATCTGACAGCACAATCACAACCCCAAAATGGCGAATCTGTCAAGCCTTCAACAACCTCAACAAGGTTACGCAAATTGCCCCCATGCCACAAGGGGATATAAGAGCTAAGCAACTCCACCTATCAGGGCACTGCTACATTCACATTTTTTATTTCGCAGCTGGGTTCTATGCCATTCCAATCCACCCAGACTCTCAACCATACATTGTATTCTATGTCGAAGGACAGGGATATTTGAAGTATCTCCAAATGCTGTTTGGGATCACAGGGGGTCCATCTGAATTTGGGGACATAATGGCACAGAGAGTGCATGATCTCATAGTGAATGAGATAATTGAGCTTTTGTAGACAACAGTGGCTCGGCAACAGACACATTCAAGGATGGTCTATCAAATCTGCAAATCATACTGGATAGAGTACATCATGAGAAGCTCTCTCTAGCACCAAGCAAGCTGAAGTTGTTCATGACCGAGGCTCTATTCACGGGAGCAATGGTTGGACCAAATGGGGTTAGCCCAGATTCTGCCAACCTCACAGCCATCATAAATTGGCCCCAACCGGAAGATGTGTCCCACCTGGAAGGTTTCCTGGGCCTAACTGGTCACTTCCAAGACCTAGTGAAAGGTTATGCAAAGGTAGAAAGGCCACTACGTGACATTCTACGAAATGTCAACATGCCAAAAGGAGTCAGGAAACAAAAATACCAAAGCATCATGAAGGCCGACAAACTTAAGGATGTTTGGACCAAGGAACATTCAGAAACATTTGTGAAGCTGAAGAGCCTGCTCATCTCAGAACCTGTCCTCTGACCCCCATGCTTCGATGGCACACCATTTATTCTGACAACGGATGGATCGAAGGATGCCTTTGCAGCTGTCCTGTCACAAAAAATTAAGGCGTGACTCGGGTACGGGTAACACCATGTGTTTCCGCTTACGGGTATGCACGGGTACGGGTACGGGTTTGGATTTCCATACCCGAGGCAAAACCGTACCCGTACTCACGGTGTTACGGGTTTTACGGGTGCCAATAGCCGGGTGCCAAATCATCTGACTTCGTTGATCAACATCAAGAATCATCAACAACAACATCAACAACAACAACAACGATGACGACAACATCAAAATC
>QMFE01002673.1:597-11768 GCA_003314665.1 Tricholoma sp. MG77
TCTTCGACTCCCAACAATCAGGTATCATCACTTCCAAAGCTTCAAAGTGACAGTTCCAATTGGGCTACGTATTCCGAGCGGATCTTGAACTACCTTACTTCAAAGGGACTACATCGACATGTTATGGGTACAGCACGCAAACCGGAAAGCCTCCAGGAAAGCAATGGGAGCTTCTTTCGAGTGAATTCCCTAGCCCCACTTACCGATGAGGAAATCGAGAAGCATGAAGAGACACAGGACTCTTATGATCAAATGCAAGCAGCTGTTCATGAGGTCATTTACAGGACTGTCGACAATACCACTTTTCTCCAGGTGAAGAATGAACCGAACACTGCTGCAATGTGGAAGGAGGTTATCTCAATTCATGCCAATAAGGGTAGCCTATACGAGACAAATCTTCTTATGCAGCTTCAAAACACTCGCTTCGCTGAGGGACAAAGCATGAGGGATCACATTGCAAAAATGACAGAGCTGAGGGAACGGTTAGCCAAAATGAATACACCGGTATCCGATGAGTCCTTCATATCTTACCTTTGCACCTCGCTCTCACTTGTGCCATCATTCCAAACCCTATTTATGACCCTTAGTGCTACGGCCCATCAAACAGGGAAGAAACTTACTCCTATGGATGTGATCTGGCATCTTACTGAAGAAGCAACGTCAGTCGAAATCGAGGACAGTATCAACAAGTCCAATGCTGCTATGTGTTACGAAACATATACATTCTCGTTATTTTTTCCTTATTTTTGCGTATTTATCGGAGCCCGTTGTGCAGAGTTACGCTCAATGATGCCAAATAGCCGATCGTGAGAAAAATGTTCTCACACGTCAACAATTAGTAATAGTGTACGCGCCTGTACACGTGCGACCTCTTAACAGTATTCAAATAACATACAATAACTGTAACATAGTATATAAAGTGAATACATGACTAAGAGGCACCCCAGTTGTGTTCTCTTAGGATTCCCATCATTGATAGTGTGCGGAAAAGCCTTTGATCAACCAACTGTCTATTCTTAACCGTTCCCATCAATCTCTGATCGCATCAGCAATCGTCGTCCAATTTCTTGTAGAGCCCGCACAAGGAATCCTGTGAGTGGATTTTGGTGTCACCCTAACACTATGCTGGCAGCTACATTGAATGCCAATGGCCAAAAGGGTAATAACGTGGACAAATCTTCAAAGAACGATATCCTGTGCACTAATCCCAACTGTGGTCGACGTGGGCATACAAAGGATCAATGCTGGCAGAAAGGTGGAGGACAAGAGGGCAAGGCACCTGAGTGGTGGAAGACGAAGGAAAATTCATCTAGTGTCCACATTGTGGAAAAAACACCCGAAAATGACGATCCAGAAAATTTTGCTATGCTCAGTTACAATGTCCCCAATGACCCTACAGCACTTGTTTGCTCTTCTGATTTTCGCTCCGAAGCATATGCTGTCTCGAATAGTGCTGGAACAATCCTTGATAGCGGTGCCAGCCATCATTTTTCTCCTGATCACTCGAGGTTCCTAAATTATCAGGAACTCATAAATCCTGAGCCGATAAAAGCAGCTGATGGACATACTTTCAGCACGCTTGGCAAAGGTGATATACGGATGGAGCTCCCGAATGGTGATCAAAAATTGACACCAATTACACTCAAAAATGCTTACTACTCACCACATATGGCATTCACTCTGATGTCGGTCTCTTGTATCGATCGAGCTGGATTCTCACTTTTTATCAAAGGTGGTGCCTGTGTCATTTGAAGCCCGAGGTCAAACATTATCAGTCAAATTCCAATAGTTCGAGGGCTGTATCGTATCAGCGAGTCTCAACTTTCATCTCACATGCATGTTGCTAGTGCCACTGTTAATCAAATCTCGATTAGCGAGCTTCATCGATGGATGGGGCATGTGAATCATGAGGACTTGCGGCGGATGGTGGAAACTGGAACGGTAACCGGTATCAATCTTGACATGATGTTGAAACCGGAGTTTTGCGAGGCCTGCATCAAAGCAAAGGCAACATGTAAACTGTTTCCTAGGGAGAGCATGACTGATTACAAGTCTTATGGCGATAAAGTCGTGAGCGATGTTTGGGGACCAGCTGCAGTCCAATCCATTGGGGGAAAGTGATACTATGCTCTTTTTCAAGATCTGCATAGCCACGAAGAATCAATCTACTTCTTGAAGCAAAAATCCGAAACCTTCACCCACTACAAGAAGTACGAGGCTTGGGTCAAAGTCCAGAGAGAGAGCCAGATTCGAATTTTTGGTTGCGATTGAGGTGGAGAATTTATGAGTAACGAGTTCACTGAACACCTTGAAAATGCAGGAACAGTTTGTCACTTAACCGTTCATGACTCTCCCGCATCCAATGGTTCTGCAGAGCAAGCTAACCAAACACACGTTGAAGGCGCTCGAGCGATGATGGTTGCAGCAGGACTCCCGAAAAACTTGTGGGTGGAAGCGGTCCATCATCACATATGGATTCGCAACCGCATACCCTCTTGTGCGCTTCCTGAGATGAAGACGCCGCATGAGATGGGAACGGGCAAGAAGCCAGATTTATCAGCTGTATGCCCTTGGGGTTGTATGGTGTGGGTGAAACAACTAGATGCTGGAAAACTCAAGTCAAGAGCAGAAGTGGGCCATTTTGTGGGCATTGACACTGAATCTAAGGGTTACAGAATATATTGGCCAGGAAAGAACAAGGTCACTATTGAGAGGGATGTGTATTTCAATGAGGATGAGGCATTGATGCCTGGAGAAGTCCTAATTGAGGGGGAGAATGACATATTCACCAATTCAAACCTTTCCCAACCATCCAACACCTCTCAAATCGTCCCAATGCCCGAAAACTTTGAAAACACGACTGAAAATCTTTCTGTTGTCCCCTCTGATGTCGCCAGGACAAATCAGAGCTCTGATGCTGACAAGGCAACTCAGAGTACATGAGTAGCAGCCCCACACCAGCGATCCATGTGAAGAAACTCCATAGACGGTCTTCCCCAGTTTGACGAAGCACAGTTTGGCCATGGGAAACGCCAGTGAACAGCCACATCACACGCTAATGCCGCAGTTGCTGATGTCAAGGGAGCCCTCATGGTTGAAGATGATGAAGTGTTGGAACCAGGGGGAGTAGAGTTGAATATTAATGAGGAAGAGTGGTTTGGCCAAATCATGGAGATGGCACTGGTGATGAGCGAGGACGAACCGTCTCTATCTGAGGTGTTAGGCGGCGATGAACGGTCATCATGGTCCGATGTGATCGATGCAGAACTTACCCAAATGGAGAAGGTAAATGCCTGGGTCCCTGTAATACCACCTCGCGATGCCAACATAATTCCCTCCTGCTATGTATTTTGCCGAAAACATGATGGTTTGGGTTTTATTGTCCGTTATAAGGCTTGGCTTGTCATCAAAGGTTGCAAACAGGAATTTGGTGTCGATTGCACCGAAACGTTCACTCCAACCATTCGTGCTCCCACCCTATGAATTCTCCTATCGTTTGCAGCTCAAAAGGGCGCTGCCATTCATCAATGTGATGTAAAAAATGCGTACCTTAACTCTCGTTTGCCAGATGACACCGCCATTTATTCCGATCTACCACCCAAATATAGATCTTTCCGTGAATTACCGCCAGATCTCAGAGACAAGCCAAAAGTAGTCTGCAAGTGGCTTGTGTCAGTTTACAGGTCAAAACAGGGTGCTCACGATTGGTACACCAAAGTAAAGAAATTTTTTACTGGTATTGGTTACTCAGTCTCTCAAGCAGACGAGGCAGTTTTCTACAAAATTAATGGTGACGAATTTACCATTGTTGCCGCCACCACTGATGATTTCACGATAATCACGGATTCTAGCAATTCTGCTAACCACCTGATTCACAAGCAGCTGACTGAGCGATTCGAAATTTTGGATCTTGGCTCTATCAGCTGGTTACTCAGGGTCAGCATCACTCGAGACTTAGCCACCTGCACAATTTCGCTAGGGCAACAGACTTACATTGAGCAAATTATGGATTGGTTTGGACTTGAGAATGCACGCGCAGCCGTTATGCCTATGGAAGTCAGTATCGATCTCAACCCTGATTCGCCTCACGTCTCGGCCACATTACTCACACCTGCTGAGAAAACCAAATATCGAGAGATGATTGGTCGTCTCATGTACGCCACCATCATGACACGTCCTGATATCGCTTTCGCAGTCTCAATCCTTTCACAATTCCTTGAATCACCACGTACTACACATCTTCAAGCCGTAACTCGAGTTTTTCGTTATTTATCTGCAACGAAAGATTTCAAACTCGTTCTCAGCGGTTCACATTCGGCTATAGCAGGTTATTCAGATGCGGATTGGGCTTCGCAAATCCACCGCCACTCTATTTCTGGCTTCGCTTTCTTTGTTGGTATTGGTGCTGTTTCCTGGAGTTCAAAGAAGCAGCCAATTGTCACTCTTTCAAGTACAGAGGCCGAATATGTCGCTCTTACTCATTCTTCAAAGGACATTATTTGGATTCATAAGTTACTTTCTGAACTTTCTTCTATCTTTTCTTTTTCAATACCTACCACTCTTTTCTGTGACAACCAAGGTGCCATCTGCCTCTTGAAGGATTCCACATTCCACGGCTGCACCAAACACATTGATGTCCATTTTCATTTCGTTTGTCAAATGGTCTCTCACAGTCATATCGAGCTAGAATATTGTCCTACCAACGACATGATCGCTGACATCTTCACAAAACCACTCGCCCGCTTCAAATTCGAGAAGTTCCACAGTCTCCTTGGAGTTTTATGATCCTGTGTCCATCTCGAGGGGGAGTGTCGAGTTCACACGTTCAATTGCAACCGTTGTGTGTTTTACTTATTTTTATCTACACTCACGGAACATAGTATTCCGTTCCGCTACTTATTCTGTCTATTCATACGACACCACCTCAGTGTTTGACCACCACACTGAGGTGTAAGTCCCCTTACTGTATTTCTGTTATATTTGTTACTTACTTCATAGTAGTTCCTCATTGTTCTATTCTAGGTACTACTACTCAATACAGTGTTTGACCACCACACTGAGGTTTCCTCATTGTTCTATTCTAGCTCACACTTCCGGTTACCCTGCAACTTTGAGAGTAGGACTATCTTTAAAATGTCTTGGCTCGTGAATGTTTTTCCTTGAAAACTTCTTGAAAATTTCCAACCAGCTCTAGTACAGTGCTTGCCACCACCTCAGCTCAGGTTCCCCTGAAAACTTATCAGAATTTTGAAATTTTTTTTTTTAGGAAGGAAACCCATGAAAAGAATGTGTTTGCCACAAGATGGTATTTTTTCCCACATGTTTCACTTTTTTCAACCCAAATCAAAAAAAAATTACACACCTCTCCTTGAGCCCACATGTTGAACACTCAAAAATTCCACAATGCCTAAGTGAAATAAGTGTTCCCAAAAAGCTTGAGAATGTGAGGCTGCCAAACGAGGTGAAATCATGTTGGCTATTCGCACATACATGAAAGAGATCAGTGCCAACCTGACATATGAAGATTCTAGAGATGATAGGCAGCCTATGTTGTTAAGAAATACAAGTCTCATAGGCATATTCCTGCCAAATATTATGATGGATATTAGTCGAGGAGCGAACTCATAGAAGTACCCAGGTCCCTTAATTTCCTTTTTGGGATGATGTTTCACTTTTTTTGTCAACCAAAAAGAAAAATTGCCTGATAGACTACTAATGGTTGACAAGGGGGATACCTATAGCATACTAGAGTACTATACAAGTGATTTTAATGTGATATCCATCCTTTAAAAAATGTGGTTTAACTTGCAGAATTTTTGTTTGTTTACACCAAAAGCAGTTGTTGTGACCTGGTGAGTCAGTGGTGATGAGCACCATAGCCAGCCATGTAGCTTGGGCCTGGTGTAAGGAGACAGCCCTCCAGGTACATATACTTCCCTACTTATTGTTCATACTTCATGGGAACCCTTTTCATTCTTTATTCTACTCTACATACCTTTATTTGTTATTGTTTGGCTACAGCCCTATTATGGGCAACTGGTAGTAGTAGAGACTCCTTTAATCCAACATCTAAGATTTACCCCAGTATACTTGCTTTGTAGCATTGACTTCTGTCACTACATAGTCTTTATAGACTCCCTGTGCCCTTTGTGGCCCCTGGTGCCTTTGTGCCCTCTGTGTTTCCTCATCTTCTGGGTCTTGCCCTTACACCTGGATTGTGGGGTTGACTGACCATGTTTTATCACCCATCTTTAGGATCTCACCATTATTGTCAATACACCCTCTGCCATCATCAACATTATAGTTGCTGCCAGCCTTTGCATCATGCTCATCAAAATTTGTACAGGATTCAAGAGGTACTGTCTTTTGCCATCTATGCCTAGTACTGCTGTTAACACGTCAACACCTCCAGGTTGGATACTATTACCACTAGACTGGTTAACTTGTTGTATTGAGATACTTGCTAAGCTGACATGTCTTGCTAGATCCTATTTGTTGTGAACACTGGAGTGTAAGAATTGTCCTGCTTGTCCTATGCCATACAGCAGCTTCACTACAAAACTGTGCAGCTTAACGAGGTATCTATGAAGATGTGCCTGTACCAGGGCTGATTGTGCTGATGATTTAAACAGTTTTTGCACAGTAGCTTCTCTTGTTGCTGTGAGTGTGTTATGAACCAGAAACGTGCAGGACAGGACAGAACAGATGATGGACAGACATATGAGGTGACGTGAGCTGGGAACAAATTGCAACAAATGTATCACTTGCCATGCAAGTGCAGGAGCATGTGCATGCATGCAGGGAACAAGTGCAAACAGTTGCAGAGGGTGTAGCAGTAGTGCGAAGACATGAATGGAGTTGCACATGAGATCAAGCACAGAGTGCCGATGCATGGAGAGTGAAGCGTGAGGTGTGAAGTGGATGCAGAGGTGCTCACAGAAGAAGCTGTAGTGAACATAAGCCTACTCGTCCAAGAGGGGAGCATACACAGCTTTGAAGAACTGGTGGACATATGGGCTAATGGCTTCAACCATGCAGAGCAGGCCGGTTGCACCCTGACTGTAAGGGCAACCTCGCCGGGCCCGATCGGGAACCCGATGGAGTCCGTACGCACTCCTAGGAGTCGGTACTGGACGATGACGGGGAGGTGATCCGACTAGCAGAGAGGAATCCTAAGTTATATTGACTGGACTACAGAACACGATAGAGTCTCACCTAGCAGAGGGGAATCCTAAGAGAAAGCTCTGAGGATCCTAGGCCTCTGCTAGGGTGCGACAACTATATACCTAAATACATGAGGTCTACATGAGGTATGCAATGAGGTGATAGCCGAGGCATGAGGCTGCTAAGCAAACATGAGGGAACCAGATAGGAAGTCCATCGGAAGTCCAATGTGGCTGCACAGCGGAGACCGTGCGGAAGTCTGATAAAAGTCTGATGTGGCTACACATTAGAAACTGTGTGGAAGTCTGATAAGGGTCTGAAGTGACTGCACAGTGTGGAGGTCCGATAAAGGTCCGACATGGCTGTGCAGCGGAGTCCATGCAGAGGTCCGATGGGCTGTCCCCTTACACTGACCTAGCAGCAGGCCTGTATTTCAGAATTAAGAGGAGATGATGACTAGGAGTAAGAGAGCGGATGAGACTGAGTTCAATGACAGATGTATTGTGGAGGTTATGCACAGGAACATGTGTGGACAACACAGGTAACGGACAAGTACAAAAGTACAAGTGAGTTAAAGTTACAACAGAAATGGGGTTGTATCGAAGTTGATAACAAAGCTAAAGAATGAAAGTGGGAGCTACAGCTATTTAACAAGCACAAGAGAATAAGGAAGAGTGGCGCTCCGTGATTATGTAAGGTGGGTATGGCATAACATAATTGAAATAGTAGTGAATGAATTTCAAATGAAAACTAAGAATACAGACTTGAAATAAGGATTGCAAATTCAGTTGCACACAGCATGACCCATGATAAGTGCTATGTGTGAGGTGAGAGCACATCAGAGCAGATCAGATGATGGCAGAGCTATGTGGTGTGTGCACAGAAATAGCTCGCACAAGAATAGATGTGGGTTGCGATGTGAAACAAGGTTATTGCATGAAAATGGATGCACAGGGTGTGGGGAGCTCAGGAGACATGCAGAAGCAGAAGCACAGTGCATGACATGTGCACAGGGTGCACATGATGACACTTGACTGCATGGCAGTGCATGGGAGTGTGGAGATTGCAGACAGATGGACTTTGACCATGGTGATAATGCAGAAGTGCTTGCACAAGCGTAGCAGTGTGTAGAGAGCAAAGCGCTAGCTGGAACAACTTGTAAATTGGCAAGAGGGTTCTAGGGGGTGTAGGGAATAGTCACAGATGTGACAGATGTCATGGGGAGCATAGGAAAATGTGTGACAATGAGGGGGGTAGTTACAGATCATAACAGAGTGTTTGAATTTTCTGCTCCTCTAAATCAGTTCTTAATCTCCAAGCTATAGCTACTGGCATCCTTTATCTACATAACTTTCTACTTCTGCCTTGGGCATTGTAAGTCCCCTATATGCCAATGAAATCTGAATCTGTATTGAAAGATGCTCAACTCTCTTGCAGGTTATTCCAATTCTCTGCTCGCAACAATGAATGCCCAACAGAACACTTCTGGTCTCTTTGACAAGATTAGTCATGCACAAGTGTCAGTGATGCCAAGTGCCACAGCCACTGGGTCCATTGGCCAAAAAAACCCATGCAAGGCTCTCCACCCAAATTGATACTGTCATGCATGATGATAGGGTCACTGACCAACTTGAAGTATGTTCATTTCTTTTTGACTGGTTGCTTGCTCATAGTAAAGCAGAATATGCAAAATGATAATGACTTATCCATGTGGAAAGACTCTTCTATCTGATGACTAACCCCTATCTTGATGGTTAGGCATCTATTGTAGTCTCAGTGCTAATACACTTTTATAAGCACATGTACAACCTCATTATTTACTGCACCCTCCAACATTAAGCAATGCTGAGTGTGACAAACACCCTCAAGTGATGTTGTTGCTCCCAGCACCCCTTCCATCATGTGCTAGTATCTTCTTGAATCTTGATCAAGAATTGAAATCCCTCACTCGCAATTCATGCCACCTAGTCACAAACTGGTAACTCTAGACCATGGAGTATGTTAGGCAGAACAAGGTTTGCTGCACACCATGCACCAACTAGCTGTGACCCAATATATGCACCTAGCATCAATCTGTCAATTCCTAGATTTCATCTGTCCTTTCAAGGGGATATATTGCTTGCTGGTTTGTGCGAGGTCCCCAGTCCCACAACACTCTCCTCAGGGCAGGTCAGACAAATCAAACACTCAAGCCTCAAGCACAAAAGTTAACACCCAATCCCTCCAACCACTTGCAATCCCCCTGCCTCCAGGATTTACCTTGATGACTTCCGCTCTACCATCATTGTGTGTCGTTTTTATATTTTGACAAGTATTCACTGGTTAGATTTAGTGACCAGAAGGCATGAGGTTCATTATTTATATTAGGCATGGCAATAATCTAGCAAAAGATCCAGGATTTTGAGGATGCCCCTGTGCTAATTGCATATGTGTAACAAACTTGAAATCAGATAAGTTGTATGTCATGGTACTTCAGAGTTGTCGGTGCACAGGTTCCCACACCTCAGCAATGGAATCAACAACAAAGGGAGCCTTGCCATACTCCAACACAGTACTCCAAGAGTCTAAAAAGCATTAGTATACAATAGTTTAGCATACTAAACTATATAGGTAGCTAAACATTATTGGGAGGTTGAGAACTGAGTGAAAGTCAGACGTCACCATGAAGATGGTTGAAGTTGTGCTAAGATTAGTACTAGCTAGTAGCTATATGTACATACCCATTTAAGTCAACTTACTATGGTTCTAGCAGGGTGCAGATGCATCTCCTCATGTTGCACAAGGTTTGAAATTCAAAGTTCTGGCATGTACCAAGTACAGCTCACTAGCTCTCCAGATTTCAGGATACACTTTTGCAGAACATATTTTCTTGAATCCAAAGATTCTGAACATATCATAATTTAGTTTAAGATAAATTGCTGAGTCAATTAGTTCCACCATGATCACCCCTGATCCCTGCAAATTTTTGACAAGAAAAAGCAACAAAAGAAAACAACAACAAAAATATATTTCATTTTCATGAATATCAACACAAAAGTGCAATGATGTGTCTGCTAAAATTACCACAGGAACTATGCATGTCTAATTTAGGAATGGCATGATAAAAGATATACAACAGTATATTTTGGCAGAACCCTGCAAAAGTTGCAAGGCACCCAATAAGCAAGAAACAGTCCAAGCACCACTCCAGTGAACATGCATTTTGTTGTTTGCAAAAGTCATTCAGTAGCACATCTTGATCACAATTCACAGCTGGGACGCTTCTTGATCTGCTACCGCCACTATCTCACGCTTTCCCATGGTTCAAGTAGTCAAATCGTGAAAGGGAATGGAGAAGGGGAACGAAACCTAGTACAGATCAGCGTAATAAACCATTCCGAGTGAGAATAGTATAGCGTAGAACTACTCTAAGATCACTCTACTAGAACTCCAGTCATCATGTCGCAAACACCATCATCATCCCCACCAGTAACAATGAGGCAAAGAGGTACTAGCTCAACGATCAAAAAAAACACGGAAGGAGCTCGAGAACGCAGACAGCATAAACACGGATGTGAGATCCAGGGAACAGGCAATAGCCTTCCTACAGGCTAAGGAATACTTGGTTCCAGGTAAGTCGGCCGATCTACAAACTCTAGCTCACGTTTTGCTACAATTCAGAAACGCAGCGGACCAGGCGCCGAAAGTGGTCATAGACGGTATCAGAGCAGTCGTGTTCCTTGTTGCGGATGTGGGCGCACAACAAATGGCAGGAGAAATTACAGACATGGTAAAGGCCCTACTTCAGGAGCAAATGGAAAACCTCACCACGAACACGGAAACGGTGGTAAGGGAAGCCATCGAGGGAGTAACACATACAATGAGGAAAATAGCAGTTCAAATGGACAAGTTCAAAGAGGAACTACGAGAAACAGCGGACTATCTGTCAGGGTCCACACAGGAGCTACTCCAAACGACACAGGAGTTAGTCGAAAAGACAGACGCGAAGACGGCCCCGACCCAGAACT
>QMFE01002673.1:11919-25408 GCA_003314665.1 Tricholoma sp. MG77
CTAGACAACCTCACAGAAAGAGACCTTGTCACGAAAGGCAACACAGCAATAGACCTCATGGGGATAGAGGCGACCGATGCACCCACCGACATAGCATTTGTTGGAGCGAAAAAACTGCAAAATGGCAACATACTATATCAATTCAATACTAGGGACGCAGCGATATGGTTTAACCAGCCCAGAGTCCAGCAAGCCTTTTTGGTGAAATACGGAGGTACATCCAACATCAAAAATAAATTGTTTTACATTGTAGCAGAGTTTGTCCCCACCACGTTCAACGCGGGAACAAAATCAGCACATGCACACATAGAGGAAGACAGCTTGATGTCCACGGACACAATCTCATATTCAAAATACATCAAGCCGCTGCACCTCCGCACTAGCAACCAATGGGTAGCCCACATCATAATCGGGTTCAATGATCACAGCAATGCAAACAGAGCAATCGAACACGGCCTCTTCATTGAAGGGAAGCAAGTCAAGGTACGCAAACTGCTCTCTGAACCAAGAAGATGCTTGAAATGTCAGCACTTCGGACACCACGTGCCGGACTGCAAAGAGAACACCGACACCTGCACACGCTGCAAGGGGCAGCACCGCACGGCTCAATGCGACATTACAGAAACAGCGAACTTTGCCTGTGCAAACTGCATGGGAGACAAGGCTAAGGGGCATGGAGCGGCTGACAGAAACTGCCCAACATTCACCAAAGAACAGGACAAGCTCAGGCAATGTGTACCAGAGAACAAGTATAAGTATTTCCCATCATATGAACCCCGTACCTGGAGCCTACTAAACCAGCCAGAGACCATGACAAACACCATGCAGCCTATCTGGCAACAAAACAATGACGGCACGATGCAGGAAAACTACGTACAGCCACAACAATTCATGGACGACTGGCAAACAGTAAGAAGATGTCGTGGGTATCAGACTGGTGCAGCAGCGCACACGCAAAGGGGGGGGAATGCTCCCTGCCACCAACACGTACACAGGAGCTGTTGACGCAATCAACACTAGACAACTTCGTTAGGCTGACACAGCCAGCTACTAGAGGAGATGGCAACGACCAACAGGAACACCAAAACCTATCATGGAGTGATCGAGACATGAACGAGCAAGGCCTAGGTCTGATACTGGAAGCATCACCACGTCAACACACCCCGCTATCTTATGTTGGACAACCATGAAAACAACAACCCACAACGGCCGTTCCAAATACAACAGCAAAATACAAATAAATCCCTACTCAGCCAGCTAGACCTACTACACAGCCTGAAACGAAGTGAATACGACATATGCCTCATTCAAGAACCATACATCAACTTTAAAGGTAAAACCTGCGCTAACCAAAATTGGGCAGTGATATACCCAACCACACATGAGAAGTACCCAGATCACACGAGATCAGTTATCTTAATCAACACTAATGTGCTATCAGATGCATGGAGACAGATCCATTTCAATCACCTGGACATCACAGCGATAGAAATTCAAGGCCACTTCGGTACACTACGAGTGATCAACATCTACAACGACTGCAACAACAACAGCTTGCTAACACACCTGTCAACATACATGCAAGACCTGGAGAGACAAAGGTGCACGTCTCACCCTTTAAACAACATGTGGATGGGAGACTTCAATCGACATCACCCAATATGGGACGAGCCCCAAAACGCTCACCTGTTCACACAGAACAACCTCAACCTGACTCAGCTGCTACTAAACATGCTAGGGCATCACAACATGAAAATGGCGCTACCACCATTCACCCCCACCCTCAGATCGCACAGCACTGGCAACCACACAAGAGTCGACAATGTTTTCTGCACGGAAGACCTTATCGACGTCATCATCAAATGTGACACGGACGACGCCAATCGCCCAGTTAAAACAGACCACTACCCGATTGTCACACAACTCAACATCTTCGCACCCAAGCAAGCATGGAAACCAAGATGCAACTTCAGGATGACAAACTGGTCAGAGTTTGTAGAAACGCTCAAAGAGAACCTCACCAACATCCCACCCCCGGCAGAGATCAACAACATCGAAGAATTCGACAACAGGCTCAAATCCCTGAATGAAGCCATACAAAACACTGTTGAAAAACACGTCAAGCTCACAAAGCCAAGCCCGTATTTGAAAAGGTGGTGGACAACAGAACTAACGAACACAAAAAGGAAAACGTGGCAGCTTGCAAGGAAAGCAAGACAACACCACCATAACGAACACCACCCAATACATGAAGAGTATAGATGGCAGCGCAACCAATATGCCAAACTGTTGTGCACAACCAAGACAGAACATTGGGCAGAATGGCTGGAAGGACTCGACGAGTCAAGCGTATGGCAGGCAAGTAAGATAATGACAACACCAGCCTCAGATGCAAGCAAATCCAGAATCCCCACACTCATGGTAAGAGATCCGGTAACAAAACGAGTCACCCGACAAGCCACAGACAATGAAAGCAAAGGGAAGTGGTTTTACGAGCTATTCTTTCCCCCAACAGATCCAACGATAACACTGATCCCACAAAACTACCGATACCCCCCACCACATTGGAGTTTCACCAACATAATGGAGGAGCAAATACACCGAGCCATCAGGAAGATGAAGCCCTACAAAGCCACTAGAAGCAGAATGATACCAAACTCAGTGTTCATACATGCCAGAGAAGATCTAGTCCCTTACCTCGCCCCGCTTTTCAGAGCCACTAACACTCTCAAATACTACCCACAGGAATGGTCACTCATGGAGACACATGTGATGAAGAAACCAGGAAAGCCAGACTACACAAACCCCTCAGCATGGCAGCCCATCGTACTCTCCGACGGCTTGGCCAGGCTGCTCAACAGCTGTCAGACCAACGACATCATCACTATGTGCGAACAACACAATGTCATTCCAGCCAACCACTTTGGTGCAAGGCCAGGACACACTACAACCAACTCAATACACCTGCTAACAAAAACAGTGAAAGACGCATGGCGAAAAGGCCTGGTTGCATCCACCCTATTCCTCGACGTCAAGGGAGCCTTCCCCAGCGTAGACACGAACCGGCTTATTCACAATATGAGAAAGAGAGGGATACCAGAGGAGTACACAACCTGGATGCAACGACGCCTGTGCAACAGGAAAACCATCCTGTCATTCGACAACCACCAATCAGACTATTTCACGGTAACCAACAGCCTGGATCAGGGTGACCCCTTCTCTGGCATATGTTATCTGATATACAACACTGACCTACTAAAAATACCAAATACCAAAACAGGCGAACATGTTCTGCTCTTTGTGGATGACACGACAATAATAGTAACAGGCAAAGACTTCACCGAAACACATGAAAAACTGTGCAACATCATGAACAGGGCGAAGGGGGTCTTTGAGTGGGCCAAAAGGCACAACTGTGAGTTTGGCATCAAAAAGTTCCAACTACTGGACATAACCAGAAAGACGGTCCCACACCCGCTTAACCCCAAAAAACGCGTCCCGACCCCGCGCCGCACCCTGATGCTAGGCAACCAACGCATCCCATCAGCAGAAACCGCCAAGTTCCTAGGAGTAATTGTCGACAATAAACTTAACTGGAAAGGACAATGTGCAGCCGCCCTAGCAAAGGGGCAAACATGGTTGATCCAATTTGCATGGATCACGAGAGCATCAAGAGGAGCCACAGCAAGGTACGTTCGTAAACTTTACCTCTCAATTGCAGTACCGCGCATGCTCTATGCAACTGACATCTTCCTAACACCACAACGGAAAATGACCACGAGGTCAAGAGATGGGAAGTCCAGCCAAGGAATTATCAACAAACTCGCATTGGTCCATCGACAGGCAGCAATCATGATCACAGGCGCAATGAGAACCACAGCCACGGACATTCTGGACGTCATGGCAAACCTGCTTCCCTTTCACCTGCTGGTTGACAAGCACTGCCATCGCGCAGCATTACGCTTAGCAACGCTACCACCCACTCACCCACTACACAAGCCAGTAGCAAACGCCACCACGTGACTCGTAAAGCGGCACCCAACCCCGTTACACAACCTCATGCACACATACAAAATCAAACCTCAACTCATCAAAATCATTGACACAGTACGCCACAACACACAATGGAAGCCAGATGCAAAGATATCGATCGCAGACACGGCCAACGATGCCATCCATGACGTACAACATGACAACACAGACGTCAAGGTATACACAGATGGATCAGGGATGGAAGGTAAAATAGGAGCAGCAGCCATCCTATACCGGGGCAGAAGGAAGAAAGCAACCATACGCTACAAGCTCGGCACACAGAATCAACATACAGTATACGAAGGAGAGGGTGTAGGAATGATATTGGCCATCAAGCTGATGTCCAAGGAGTGGGCAATACGGTCGGCCATGTTTTGTGTTGACAATCAAGCTACCATCAGAGCCACGCAACTGACAAAAGCGCACCCAGGGCACTACCTAACCGACATATTCCACAAAGACCTTAAAGAGCTGAAGAAGAAACACAACGGCATTCGAATCATGATTAGGTGGACTCCGGGCCACAAGGGAATAGAAGGCAACAAGCAAGCCGACGAACAGGCGAAGAAAGCGATCACAGAGAGCAGCAGTAGTGTCGACCAACTACCATGATCCCTCAGGAAACCTCTACCACACAGCAAGTCCGCAGTTAAACAAGCGTACAATGAGAAGCATAAACGACTAGCACAAAAATCATGGATGAAATTGCCAAGGTACGAACACATGAAAAACCTCGAACCCACCGCGCCATTGAAGAAGTACCTCACACTCATTGCACCACTCCTGAGAAAGGCCGCCAGTATACTATCTTAACTAAGGACAGGGCACGTGCCACTAGCTAAGCATTTACATTGCATCGGAAAGGCTGACTCACCAACATGTCCTGCATGCAACCAGAGCGAGGAATCTGTCCAACACTACATTCTGCACTGCCCAGCCCACCACCAAGCAAGACAACAGCTACGTAACAATACAGGAGGGAGGGACATCAATATCAAGAAGCTGCTCTCAAGGCTGACGAAAACAATGCGGCCACTATTCCAGTTCATTGCCGCAACTCAGCGCTTCTTAGACACCTACGGAGACATCCCAGCACCGAGAGAGGAGAGGAGAAGATAGGGTATGGAGACCAGTAGAAGCAGGAGTATTACAAGAGGGCCGATGAGGTAGAGAGATGGAGAGGAACCACAGCGCACCGCGACATGCAACCACAAGGCACATCACACACACATGCACCCAGTACTTCAAACTTGGCTACCACACCACTTTTCCAGCACCAACGGTGCTTCGAGACCTACCCAGTGGGTTCTCCCAGCAAGATGACATAGAACACAAAACGGACAGGACACACAGTAGCTCCAACCACAGTACATATTTACTCTCTTACATATGGTACGCCACAATAGAGAATAAATCAGAAAGAAAAAAAAAAAAATTCACAGCTGATAGTTGCCAGTACTTCGAATGCCATGGTGAAAGCCAGTAAGTCCTAAGTATGTTTTATGTTTTCATGAACTCAGGATGTACTTCAAAGAATGATTGCATACATACCCATCATGATATTTATTAATAACCTCTGCTCCAAGCCTGCCCACCACACCCTGATTGTATTCCAGGAACAGTGATGGATTGATTGACAGGAGGAAGTTAGGAACCAGTGAAGAACCCCAATAAAAAAGGATTGATTGTAGCAGGGGGTGCAAGGGAGTGCAAGGATATGGCTAGCAGAAATGTACCCAATGAGCCAGGGGCTGCCACACCAGTTTCAAACCTCACATGCATCCATTATATATCAAACAGACCTGTAATTACAGTTGTACATGCACCATGCTATAGACTGTCATTACAGTTCTTTGATGTATGAAAAAGATATAATTGCCTGTCCATGCACCATTGATTTGCCTGATCCAGTTGGCAGTACACTCTTTTCTAACATTGTCACCATTTCAACTTGTCGTTTGTACCACCACATTAATAATCTTTCAAACCCTCTAAGGTGAGTATGTTATATGTAGGTTTTTTATTTCTATTAACTAATCACCTTCTACCTCTTTTCTAGCTTCAATCTAGACCATGCCATGAGTCATACCACCATTAACGATGATCCTCTCAAGTGAGTATGCCATGTGCATATTCTTCATTTCTATCAACCAATTGCCTTCTACCTATTTTCCAGCTTTGACCTGGACCACACAACAACAACAATGATGACCTGATGCTGGGCACAATGGAAAGCCAGGTTGGTGTTAGGGGACACAGGTGCTGGATCAGTCAATGGCAGGTATGTGACTACCACTACTAAGCTACCCCTGGCCTAAATGTTCACCCTACAGCCAAAACCATATTGAAATGAGCATGTCAGTGTTGCTCACTTGGGATATCAGAAGACCCTGGCCGCCGGCAACCGCCAGGGGTTGTATTCACAAGTATATGTAGCTAAATACAAATGTAGAATATGAAATAGGGATAATCATAGCCCAGTACCACATGGTATGGGCTATGTTACCAATGTGCTACTGCAAAAATAAATCAGATCAATAAGGTTTTGTCTCATGCATGTTTGATATTCCAACAAACCAACCCCCAACACAAAGGTAAATGGCAGGTCCAGCACCAGCACCATCCAGAATGACAGATCAATGGCCCAGCACCTTCCCCCAGCCCTGCAAGCCACTGTGAGCAGGGTGGATCGTGGGTATAACCACAACCCAGGACTCCTCACCACCACCACAAGGTGATGGGATGACAGGATGATGGGGCGATTGTAAGGGCAAGACCCAGAAGATGAGGATATCAGAGGGCACAAAGGCACCAGGGGCCACAAAGGGCACAGGGAGTCTATAAAGACTATGTAGTGACAGAAGTCAATGCTATAAAGCAAGTTATACTGGGGGGATTCTTAGATGTTGGATTAAAAGGGTCTCTACTACTACCAGTTGCCCATAATAGGGCTGTAGCCAAACAATAACAAATAAAGGTAAGCAGAATATAATAGTAAAGAATGAGAAGGGTTTCCATGAAATATGAACAGTAAATAGGGAAATATATGTACCTGGAGGGCTGTCCCCTTACAGTGATGGCAGGATCTCAGCAACTGGCAGGAAGGGTGGGGAGTGGTTTTGCTTTGGTTTTGCTCAGCAAGCAGCTGGAAGGTTTGAGGGACACTCTATGTAGTATGCTGTGAATGCTCAATAGGAGCCCCTGCCATGATATATTGAAAAAATAAAAATATGTTTTGACAGGTGAAAATAGGATCACGAAACATCGGAGACTATGTAGATATCTGATGGCCGACAAGCCTTAGGCTTTGCCACAACCTGTAGATTAAAAAATATACACCGTTTCTCGGAAGTAACAATACATATATAGCGTTGTACTAAGTATAACTTCAACTTGGATAAGGTAAACAAGTTAGGGGATTGTCGTTAGTCGTGCAACCAGCAGTGCAAGGCTTTGTTGACCGCCATAATTATACCACAATGCAGCCGCACCGCAGCGCTTCCGGTTCATCTTCAAAATCTCCGCTACATTTTTTCGACGCCTTAAGTTTCTTGCGGTAGTCCGTCGTCAGATTGCTCGATAATTTTTGAATCTTGATCAGCAACGCAGTAGCCTGTCTCCACTCTGCCTCTAACCCTCGCGCGGTCTGCTGATCATTTGTTCTCTCTGCTTCTTCAATCTTCGCCTTCAGTTTTTTCACCTCCACTGTCTGATTTCGAACCAACGCCTGTAGCCCTAGTTCGACCTCCTGAGCCACCTCAGTTTCCGAGAAGTGTTTGCGTGAATCGACAAGCTCTCTCTGAATTCCGAGTGGCATCGGAAGGTTGTTCAGGGCTCCACGAACAATACGAAGGGCAGATCCCCTTGTATTGTCGTGCCGCGTGATCGTAGCCCCGAGATCCAAAGCAGGCTTGAAGAACTGATCGTCTGTTTCGAGTTGTCTTTGACGATCGTTGCCCTTTTCTTGCGTACTAATCTCGCTCCACATGTTTGTGACGATCACAGCGTTTCTGAGAGCATTATCGCCACATAGCTTTGTGAACAATCCGAAGGATTTCCTCAAGGCACCATTCATTCGGTTATCGGATATCCGATGGAGGTATACCACGCCATGCAGTAATTTGCCGCTTCTATAACTATTTGAAGATATAGAATTGAATCCGGAGGGATATATTCTCATATATATTGAACGCTCACTAGGTTTCGAGAAATGCGGCGATGATCTGCACGATTTCGGCATCGGTTTTTTTAGTATCATCGAACCCCGGAGTGTCAATAAGTGAGACGGTACGACCATCGAGGTCGAATTTCGGGCTGACCAACACTTCCTGTGTGCAGGATTCCAGACTATGCGACACTGGCAGTCGTGATCCGCTAGCTAAATTTATGAACTAGTACGAGAAAAGGATATTAATGTGTTGAATAGATTCGGCGGCAATTCTGACGTACGGATGATTTTCCACTTCCTGTGGCGCCCAAGACACTGGAGAACAAGTAATTTAACCACCAAAATTAGAGAAGGGTTGCGTAGAGATACGTACGCAATCGAAGCCTGAGTATGTCGTCAAGGGATGGGAATTGATGACTCAGTGAATATAGTAAAGCAGGATTACAAGTTTGTTCTTACATGGTTGCTATTCTCGGCTCTGAAAAAAAATGTAAGGCCATAGGCCTGGTGATATAATAATGACATATATTACATACCTTTGCGACATTAAGACTGGCTCAGGCTGTTTTACGGAGCGCGTGCTTACTAGGCGTATAGTGGGCGTATCGCAGTATCGATCCGTCATAAAGTGAAAAGAATTGGGGCAGTGAAGTCTTTGTCGGAAAGGTGTATGGATTGTATTTATAGCGGCCAGTGTGTTGTGCAATATTGGGCACCGAGATGCATTGGTTCTTGGAAACTACAGCTATCGTGTCAGTAAGTATAAGTATCGGTACTGTGGAGCGTGGCAGTGTAGGTCGGTGCCTTGCTTCTTGGAGACTACGTATACGTTAATCGGGTAAGTCACGGTGGGAGGTTACAATAAACAGTGATCGCGCAGTGTGGTACTGGCAGTACGGTGGGTCGTGGATCCATCGTGGAGTCATCGGTGCGTCGTTGCGGATTGTTTATGAATCGTATTGGGACTGGAGCAGACGTCCTGTCGGATAATATCCAGTGGAACTGCTGTGCTGGAATGTTCGGGCCGATCTCCGTTGCTCTTCTGCACCGCTTTCTTCTCGGCAGCGGGCGCCACACTGCCCGCTCAAAATACACTCCTATCCCCGCCCTTTTCACCGCTGAACCGTTTACACTCCTGCGTCCAGGCAGAGAAGCAATAACGACAGATCCTTTTCACGACTTCAAGGCCCCTCACAGTCTCAGGTTGGCTCCACCCTCGTCCCTGCGTAGACAAGACGAGCCCCTACTCAAGAAGACCCTTGTTCGAAAGATCGCCTAGGGACACCTTCCCGCTTTACCATATAACGGAATAAGGGAGCAAGTTCAGGCATGTCCCAACATTCCCGGCTCAAATCCTGTGACTCATCCATCCGTTCCTCTACTCCACGCGTCCACGATCCGCAAAAGCTCAGTCACATATCCCAGCATGGGAGCTGCCACCTCTCGTACCTCTACAATTTCTTCCTGGACCTCCTTGCACCCTACTTCTGGTATGAGCACCTCCACCGCCAGCGACACTTTCCGTGCGCATCAGTGCTGGCACGGGCGCGAGGTCTAGAAAGACATGTGCATCCTTTGATGAGTCTACTGGCGGCAAAACACCCACATTGGGAGAAGCGATTACGAGCTCCTGTACTAGATGTGAACCAGCTGAGTCCGGCATAGATCAAAAAACCTGTCTATCCTACGGCGTGGAGGGGGTTGCTAGATGGGCCCAGGAGCTGTGGCACTCGGCTTCACTGACACTAGCGCGTGACGTATCTCATCAAAGAGACTAGAAGTGTTCTGTCGGGCATTCAACGTTGCGAGTAGAGATTGGAATAACCTGCGATGCGGAAAAGGCATAAGCATCTTTCAAGACAGAGTTCATTACTTGTTCATTACATAGCATCTATGGGACTTACAACTCCCGAGCAGGAATAAAAAGGTGCATAGATCAACGTCGTCGGGGATGCCAGTAGTTATGTTCATGAGTATTAAGCTACCCGGTGACGTAATTATTATTTTGGCTCGGACTGATAACTTGAACGTATTTTTCACCAATCTGAATCTGAAATCGGATTGTCATGTGTAGTTTCAGCCTGGGAATTTCACCAGGCTCAGTATTTCCTTGTCAATGTTATGCCAATGTCTCTCGCACATCCCACAGCACTTCCAGACACAGATACGATTGCAAAGGCAAGCGCGCTCAATGTATTAGATGCCACGGGCAAGAAGATCTCTTTCGGCTCGATTTTCGAAGAACACCAGACAGTTGTTGTGTTCATTCGTACGTCGACATTCTTGCTTTGTATGTTCATTCAGTCATGGGCAATAATCAGGTCACTTCTTCTGTGGCGTAGGCATCGTTCGCATGTCTTGACAAACCACTAAATCCAGATAAATCAATTACAGGCTTGTAAAGTGAACTCATATTTTTCATTCCCGTTGATCTGAATTTCATTCCAAACCCAAGGCTTATGTAGAAGCCCTTGCTAACGTGGTCTCCCTAGAGGTCCTTGCCAAATCAAATACGAAAATTGTAGTAATCGGATGCGGGAGTTGGGAAGCTATCAAATCCTACGCAGGTGCGTTCTTTACGGCCTCCCTCCACTGGGTTTACCTTACTGCTTGTTGACTCTGTTCAGAGTCCACAGGGTTTCGGGGCCCATTCTATGCAGACCCTACACGCGAACTCCATCGCGTTCTGGGCATGACCCTGGAGACGCTAGCCAGGACACCGAAGGGTGAGGAGCCGAAGAGTTACCTCTCTGTTAGCTTCGTGAAGCAAACGTTAACCAGTATTTGGGTACGCTGTCTCCTTTACGGTCTACGTTGAGAACACTGAAAGAGAGTCATAGAGCGGACCACTGAGCCATCCGGCACTGATTGGAAAGCAGGGCAATATCTCGCAGGTCGGCGGCGAATTCATATTTGGGCCTGGTGAGTGTCAAGCGTACTAGTATGTAGTTGATATACGTGTGCTGATATCGACGCTTGTGGCAATCTCAGGAATGCAGTGTTCGTTTGCTTCACGGATGCAGCATACCGAGGATCGTAAGCTGTCTGTTGTCTGATATACAGGTTAACTACAAGCTAACTGCTATGCACCAAGACGTGGAAGTTGTGAATTTGATGAAAGCAGCTGGTATCGACCTAGCTTAAATCAGAATGTCAGGCCATCCGGATCTGTGGCGGACCCATGGCATTGCGCATCCTGGCTTCTGGAGGAGGGTGCATGTCGGACTGGTTTACTGCCTTTTACTGCACTTCTTTACCAATGGAAAACGCTTTGGAATCAACTGTTCGTCTGAACACTATTTGGTTGTGAGGCATAAATGGTTGCCCCTGCAGCTCGTGCATGCCATCACGGGTTTGAAAATTGACATGGGTACATATGGCACATCAAACCGCCTTCGTATTGATTCGAAAATTGCTGTAAGATACCATAAGCACAAGAACATCGAAGACCGTATTTCCCCAACGGCGCACGATTCTGTTATTCTAGGATCCTGTGAATAGTTCTTCCTTGCGTCACATTCTACAAGGTTCTATTTGGTTCGGTATATCATAGGGAAGGTTGAGAAGCAACTCATGTGCCAATCCTCTGCAGGAGTTTCCGTAATGTTTATCATAAATAGTGGCATATCAGAAATTTGGCGATATTGGCAACGGTGGTTAGGAAATTAATCATATTATAACATCTACTAACTCCTGTTGATACCTAATACAACTTTAAAAAGTTCAGAGCGGAACCATACATAAAGGTAGTAAGTAGTAGCCCAAAGAGCGGAAGGTAAGTATTTTGCACACGAGACAGCGACACGAAGACCCCCCCCCTCAGAGTATTTAAGATAACAAAACATCAACCAAGATAGCTGTAACAAACGGAAGAAAGAAGAAAGAAGATAGAGATGAATGATCGGTGATCCCTCGGGGGTGGTAAAGCATTTGAAGTACATTGAGTTTGAGTTGTATTGGTGGCTGTAAACTGGGACCCACAGGAAATTGTTTGTTGGCTGTAACTAGCGACGGTAATGGGCTGATTTGATATTAAGGGAAATACTTGCCTGTAACATGTAACTCGGTATCAACTGATATGCCGCATCAAACTAAGGTGGACGTACTGTGACCCGATTTTAACGTCTCCCTGCGTACGTTTGTACTGTACGTTTGCGATCAAGGCACCCTGGAGGATTGCAACATGTGGGCCACTAAAAATGAAAGAATGGAAAAATGATATACCATGAATCCTGGCATAACTTGAATCGTTATTGTTTGCGAGAACGTTATCCCGCTCGACTGTGACCAACCGACTGCCTGCTCAAATTTTAAATCCCCCACCCCCGCCCCCACAGTCGTTGTTTCACTCCATGTTTCGGTAATTGAGATTGATCCCCCGATATTACTCGAGATAGACGAGTTGCTGTGAGGATCGCAGTTGGCCACCGGGGTCCCCACGACAACAGGGTACATCTCAGAGGATAAGTCTGCCTGGTGAGATAACAAAAAGATCATTTCCAGAGCAACGATTACAAACAAGAACCCTATGTACCTACCGTATTAGTGAAGGTACAGCGATTGTTCTTGCACGTCGTGCAACCATTCAATTTGCCTACATTCTGTTGACTGGTTGTGGTTGAGGAAGGTTGAGTTCCTGTAATTGTTGTCGCTGGCAAGGATGGTGCGGATGTTAGAGTTGTCATCGGTGTATAACACCGATCAGAAACGATGGATTGTCCAAGCGCAACAAAGCAAAACGATCCACTCTCCGCGATGTTGTTGTCGTAATGGCTGATCATGCATAATGTCTGGTAGTTCTTGTCTATGGCTTGACCTGAGAGACACAATCGAGCGCCAGTCGTAGGGACCGGAAACGTTCTGTCACCTAGTAGGGTGAGATTATCAAGGGAATAGTATGCAATAGAGTATCCCTGGGGTAGATTTAGGTGAGTATAGATCAGCGTCTGGAAATCGCTACTCGTGGAATATGATCCATCACAGGTGGTCTTTTGGGTAGCGTTGTTGGTTGGAAAGTAGCACCATTGGTTAGGGACTCCGCTGGTAGGATGTACACTGTTTCCTTGCCATGTAACGTTGGGGATCGATGGATCGTTAAAAGCGGCTTGGGCACAAAGGAATGGCACAAAAATGATGAAGGAACTGGCAAAAAGCATTGGTGGGGCGTGACTTACGTACATCATGAGGAATTTGGAGTCGGAAGACGCAAAGATATTTGAATTCAGCCCGAATGCCATCAAGGCACATGGTCTCACTATTCCAGAAAACTCAGGAAGACATATGCGATTT